>JAMPIV010013390.1:0-171787 GCA_024509875.1 Oreohelix idahoensis | reverse complement strand
CCACTGTACCTATTTTGGTGGGAACTAGCGCTAGGCGTTTGGCAGTCTGGGTGCCACGGCGGTGATAGCGGTTGGTATGGGGGCCATGGTATTTATGGTAGGGGCAAAGGAATATGCTTTTATATAGGCCTGCACCATGCTGGTATTTCCTTGTTATCATTGTTTACCTGCCTCCTCCTTTATGTGACCGGTGATGACAAGACTCGCCTTGTTTCGTTGGAGGCGGGAGAATCGGGCCACCCCACCCCCCCCCCAACTTATAATTTTTTGTTTATTTTTTTATTTTTTATATCAATAATTTTCACCCCCCCCCCCCTAACCCCCCCCCCCCCCCCCCCCCCCCCCCCCCCCCCCCCTCCATTGCTGTTCCTCCTTAGCCTTTCTAGTCTCACCGCAATCTTTCCGTCATATTTTTTTCCTTTAATCCGCCTGTTCCCTCCTCTTCTTCTAGCTCAACGTCACTTTTTTTTGGAGGGTTGATTGAACCGCGGTCTGGGCGTCAGATCATTGTACTTGCTGTACTATCAAGCAGCCTACGCATTATGTTTTTATCCTTACATGTTATTTTGGAGGTATTTTACCGTATTTGTTGTATCTCTGTCAATTCACTACAGTCCCTATGAAACCGCCTGGCGTAGTATGCCGAAAAGCATTGGATTTGGTTACGCAATAAACCCATGAAAAAAAACCTATTAATGCTCATATGGCCCGCACATTGCGAAAGTGTCATGGCGCATGTTAGTTAATATACGAGAATCTCAGAGTGTGAGAGGTTGGGACTAAGTTCTGATAAAACATTAAGGGTGGTAATCCTTTTCCAGTCGTAATTTTAACTCTCACCAAAATCCCATTTTTAAGTATAAAGTCAATGTCTAGATTGGCCTGGTTTCGTGTTTGCCTTGTATTCTTTTTGTTAACATACTGGAAAAAAATTTTTGTTTAATGAATCAATCGTCTGTTTCTCACATGCGCTGCAAACAACTCCCGGTCTACAGTGATTTAGGTAGGCGCATCTGTCAAGTGTCATTGTAAATGTTTATGGATCAATAGGTAAGTTGTATGTTTCATGCGTGCATATTAGTCCTTGGCTTTGCAGCTTCTATATTCATGAGTTCTCTAATGGCGCAATGTTGAGTTGGGTTGTGCAGTGTTTTTTGTCGACTCTAATGTTCGGCTCGCCCCGCCTCCACGTGAGGGGAGAGGGGGGATAGGACGAGGGAGGTTGTCAGGTGCAAGGCGAAGGTTCAGATTAATCAGTATGTGGCCTGGCTGGCTCCTTTCGTTCGTTTCCCAACCGTATCTTTTTTTATATCTTTCGGTCCTATTTGTTACCGCTATAGTACGTCACACTTCCTTGCGATTTCAGTGACGGATCCAGTACTGTGCTTTAATTGCACAGATATTCTCTGGACTTGAGCCTGAGATAAATTTTCCAGTAGTTCAATCAGTTTTGTTTTTTCTTCTTTCCTTTTTTCCGTTTCGTTGTGCGCTTCACATTCAGCTATTGAGCTGTGTTGTACACTCTTTAATAAAATGTATGCGACCAAGTATTTAAATCACAAATTGGATTCGGAAGGAGACATGCTTGGATCTTTACCTGAAAAAAATGGTTATGAAGTGTTATAATGGCTGTGGGAAATGTTTTCCACAGTTCCGCCAAAAGCACGTCACACATTTCACACAACCCATGCCCGTTCGCACAACTAGGGTCGATCAGCGAAAGTCCCGGACGCCCAACAACCTGAGTCGAATAAAAAGAGAGCATGAAATATTGTTAACAAATCCTCTGTTAAACTTAAGAGAGCCCTGTCCCTGGTGTACTGACGCAGCAGTGGCCGTACAGACCGCAGGTAGACTAGGCAAGGTATGTCCGCAACGCAGCGTCGTGATCGCCTTGGGCTGGAAAAGAGTAGAGCATTCTGAACAATCTTTGACTTGGGTACAATCAAGAGAAAACAACACATAGCATTATGAGTTTCAGCTCCCTTTGATTACCTCTGTTTTCAATGTTAGCCTGTGTATCACTAAAAGCAACATTAGAATGTCTACCTGTATTACTCGACGATCTATCTCGTCGGCGCGATCGATTGTGATTTTTGTCATTAAAATTGCTACAATTGTCGTTTCTGCTAGAGTTAAAATTTGGATGAGTCCGATAGTTTGTATAATTAAAGTTATGCTGTTCTTTAAAATTTTTATTCCAAGAACCTTGTCTGTTTTGTGGACCCTGAGATTTTGATCTCCAGTTTTGTTTATTATAATGTCCTTAATTATTTTTAAAATTATTGTTACAAAAATCTCGTGATCTGTGAGTTTGGTTCCAAGAAACATTAAATGGAGCAGATTGTTGAAATTGCTTCCCTTTGTAAAAGTTATCATTGTTAAAATTGTAATTATTTCCCTTATTGACATACCTGTCAGCACTAAAAGAACGATTGCGTGAAAAATTGTTTTGTTGTGCTGCAAAAGCAACAGGCAATTCATTCTTAATCTGCGCGTTACTTAGATCCATGGTTGGGTGAGCAGTGCAAAAATTTTTTGCATGTTCTTCTAAGCCTTTCATAGATAAAGGTTTCCTTTCGTGTAAAAATGCGAGAAATGTAGGATTTACAGACGAAAGTACCTTATCGCGCATCAGTAAATCGAAGAGACCTTCATACGACTTTTCAATTTTGGATAATTCGATCCATCTTTCTAATGTTAGTCGTATCTGTGACAGAAAATCACTAAAATTTCTGCCAGATTGAGGTAGTAATGTATGAAATCTTAAACGATATTCGTCTTCTGTCATTTGGAATTTTTGCAGAAGTGCTGCTCTAAGAGCATTATAGTCATTTTTCTCACCAATGCTGGTGGTATGATAAACTGCTAATGCATCCCCTGTAAGTAATCTGGATAAATATGTACAGTATAGCGCTTTATCCACGTTATAAGATCCACAAGTGGCCTCAAATCTATCTAGGAAAAATATTACGTCATCAGACGGGGGATTAAATTTTGGTAATTTAAGGTGAATTTCCTTAAAATAATCATGTCTGGATGGAGTGTGGCTTTCAAAAGTTCTCTGAGAATTAGTTTCCTGAGTAAACCTAATTCTCTCATATTCTGACTCTGCTAATTTCAGTTCATGCTGTCGTTTTTTTTCATTCTCTTCCATCTCAAGCTGAAGTCGTTTTACATTTTGTTCAGCTATTAATCTCCTCTCTTCCATTTCTTTTTGTTTATTTTCCATCTCAATCTTAAGTCTTTCTTCAGACTCCTTTTGCTTCTGTTCTGCTTCTCGCTGAAATCGTTTCTCTTCTAATTCAGCGGCTAATCTCATTTTTTTCTCCTCTTCCTCAGCTATAAATTTCCTCTTCTTTTCATCCTCCTCAGCAGTTAATCTCATTTTTTTCTCATTCTCCTCAGATTCAATCCGTTTTTGATCTGCATCAAATTGAAGTTTTTCTAGTCTTAAAGTTTCTAACTTTCTCTGTTCGGCTTCTATTTCTTGAGCTTTCCTATATTCTGCAAGTGCAAATGTTTTTGCTTCATCAGGAGCCATCTGAAGAGCTTTTGCTTGCTTAATGAAATAATCTAGTGAATACATTATGCTTTATAAGTAGTCACAATACTCTTGATTTATAAAAATGATAATTAATCAATATAAATTAATTAACCTTGTTACTATAACAAGTGTTCTTCGTTCCTGTCCTTAGAACGGTATAATGTTATCATATAATTATTAAATATGTTATTAATCAATAAATTTATGTAATCAAATGTCATGAAATGAACAACGTGACAAACAATAGAAACAATACCGACAAGACACGATAATCAAAGACGATAGAAAACAGTCGCAGAAATCTAATCAAAATAAAAATGTGAAACTAAAAATAGAATGTCGTAAAGAGTTACGATGATAACTGCGATCAAATAATCAACAAGACAATAGACAACACAGTGTAAAAACATAGGTTTTGTAAAAAACTGAACGACAGGAAAGGTGAGAATGACGTAATATACAAACAAAATACATTATAAAACTAAGGTACGAGTAAAATAAATACCAAAAACAACAATTAAACGTGACGAAACAGCTAAATAGATACTATTATAAGAAGCAACTAGCGATCGGAACTTCGGCAAGGTTTCTAGCCTTGTACCGGAACTATCGCTCAATTGAAACTTACAAGTTGAGCCCTACAGAACGTCTGACGAAGAGCCCGAATTGGCTTCGAGATGGATCTCGTTCGTCAGATCAACCTCCCTACCTCCCACGACAAATGAACAACATATAACATATAACAAGGAAAATATAAATATGGACATAATTATTTAAGGCACAGCTAAACGTAATAAAGGGTACAACGACAACACGTTATACTCATCTCGCGTGCAGGAAAAAAAACCAATGTGCCTCGTCTCCGTGTATGTACGTGTGAGGATAAAATACTTCGTTCTGAGTTATTAGACCACAGCTTGCACGTAATAGTGACAAAGAGATGATCCCAAGATGTTGTCGCCTTGAAAGTTCAGATCTTCAGATGATCCCAAGATGTTGTCGCCTTGAAAGTTCAGATCTTCCATTAATGATAATTGTATTGGGTACGTTTCCTGTGAAATTCTTGATTTCAAACCCACACTGGCCACCAATTACTGTTGACTCCGTTTTATGGTTGAGTACAGTTTATACTGGTGAAGAGGTAGCTTAAAACGCGAATGGTTAAAATGAACGAATGTCAACAATATTCTTCAAACGAACTTCAACAAGTAGTGTTGAACTGGGTGAACTGGGCAAGTACTGGCAGTACATAAGTCGGTGATGACTGTACATAGATTTTATTCAACATGACACATACGGAGTGGACAAGACTAACATCGTCACAGGCGCAAAGATCATACATCAGCATAATGGTAATTACTTTTAAAGTTCCTGAAGATTCTCTACCAATAAAGTGCTCTGACTCAAGTGACTAAGGATCACAAAACTGTTACCGTATAATATTCTTCTCATTCAAGTCCATTGACCTTCCTTCAAGGACGTCTATCATGGTAACGTATTCATACTCCAGGATAAAATCTTCCATATCATACTTCACAATCCCATACGTTCTCCAAAACATAACGTTAGATAGCATATAGTTTCAAACAAAGTCATACACGATAATACGAACAGGTTAGAGATTCCAGTTGACTAACCTCTCCCATTCTATGCCACGCTTCTGGCATTGTTGAATGTACGGCATATAAAATATGAAGCATACGAATAAATAAACTGGTTTACACGTAGGTATTATTCCTCTACGGTAATCTAATATGACCACCGACTCCGTCTGTCCATTCTAGGAAATTACATGCTAAGATGACTTCCCGCTAGACTACAACTGGGAGCGGCCTGATACTTTAGTTTACGGCAATAAATATACAAATATAACCGGGGCGACACTTACATGATCCTTCCATCATTGGCTTCGTCAAGAATACCAATTGAATCAATATAACATACTGGCTTATACAAAACTGCCAGAAAATTCCAATAATCTATATCTCGGACATAACAAAGTCCGCACTGCCCCGTTCAAAACATGACGTCACAATCCCCAAACTAGGTTACCCGTGCGTTCCAAAGCAACTCACATTGCCTTGTGCACGTCAGTGCGTGAATCAGTCGAACGCACAAATAATATAACTATATAAAACTGGTGCGTACATTTGGCAGGACCGAGGACTACCCCCTTAGGTAATAAATGTACGTAACAGTCACATTGGCTGCTGTCAACACGTGTTGTTGTATGTGTCACATTGGCTGCTGTCAACATGTGTTGTTGTATGTGTCACATTGGCTGCTGTCAACACGTGTTGTTGTATGTGTCACATTGGCTGCTGTCAACACGTGTTGTTGTATGTGTCACATTGGCTGCTGTCAACATGTGTTATTGTATGTGTCACATTGGCTGCTGTCAACACGTGTTGTTGTGTCACACTGGCTGCTGTTAACACGTGTTGTTGTATGTGTCACACTGGCTGCTGTCAACACGTGTTGTTGTATGTGTCACATTGGCTGCTGTCAACACGTGTTGTTGTATGTGTCACATTGGCTGCTGTCAGCACGTGTTGTTGTATGTGTCACACTGGCTGCTGTCAACACGTGTTGTTGTATGTGTAACATTGGCTGCTGTCAACATGTGTTGTTGTATGTGTCACATTGGCTGCTGTCAACACGTGTTGTTGTATGTGTCACACTGGCTGCTGTCAACACGTGTTGTTGTATGTGTCACATTGGCTGCTGTCAACACGTGTTGTTGTGTCACACTGGCTGCTGTCAACACGTGTTGTTGTATGTGTCACATTGGCTGCTGTCAACACGTGTTGTTGTGTCACACTGGCTGCTGTCAACACGTGTTGTTGTATGTGTCACATTGGCTGCTGTCAACACGTGTTGTTGTATGTGTGACACTGGCTGCTGTCAACACGTGTTGTTGTTGTATGATTTCTCTCTACCATCTTGGTCATCTTCCTTTTCCCCTGCTTCTTCTTCGGTCATCCTTCGTACAGTGTCCGAGCTCTGGTTCATTTTTTTGCATCTCGGCTTCCAGTTTTCCGCCAAGTTGTTTTTCGTCGGCCTCTCTTTCGCTTTCCTTTGGGGGTCCATAGCAATGCTGTTCTTGTGATGGCATCGGGGTCTCTTCTGGGGATTTGGCCAACTCAGTTCCAGCGTCTGCCAGCTATAATGGTGTGCATGTCCTCTTGCTTACTCCGAGTAAGCAGTTCATGGCTGCTGATGGTATTCGACCAAAAGATTCGGAGAATTTTCCTTAGGCAGATTGTGTGGAAGGAGGACAATTTCAACATTTCCTTCTCTGACTTTCCAGCATTCTGCACCATAGAGAAGCATAGAAAGTATACAGCTCTCATATAATCTTAATTTGATGTCTGTGCTATACTGTTGTTGATGTCTTTGCTTGTTCCGCCGTCTGATGTTACTTTACATCCTAGGTATGTAAATGAGTCTGTCTGTTCTAGCTTCTGGTTCCTTATTGTTATGAACTCAGGACTGCATACATTGAGTGTCATGATCTTCTTTAAACTGATGATCAGACCCACCTGCTGGCTATACTTATTCAGTCTACCCTTTTTTCTTGGATGTGTTGATGTGAAGGTGCGAGTAGTGCAATATCATCTGCATATTCCAGATCTTCCAGTGTAGAAAACGTTGTCCACGTTATTCCTCTTGGACTGCCCTCTGTTGGATGGCGCATCAACCAGTCTATGACTGTCAAAAATAAAGTGGTTGATAAGGGTCATCGATGTCGTACTCCTATCTTCACCTTAAAAGTTAGGTTGCTCTGCCCAACATTACATGTAACGTTGGCATAGAGGCTTTTTATGATGGAAACAATGCAGCTGGGAATTCCATAAGCTCTCAGTATTTTCCATAGGCTGTCCCTGTGTATGCTGTCAAAAGCCTTGTCAATATCAACAAAGTTAATGTATAGCTGTCTCTGCCATTCTGAGCACTGCTTTAATGTTCCTGAGGGTGAATAAATGATCTGCACATCTTCTGTTCTTTCTGAAACCCACTTGTTCTTTCTTCAGTTTATGGTCAACTGCTTTTGAAATTCGCTGGATAATTATCCTGCCTAGTATTTGACTGGGAACTGAGAGAAGAGTAATTCTTCTCCAGTTGTTACAGTCTGCAAAGTCGCCCTTCTTGGACAATTTGACAAATATTCCTTATACTACTCCATTGGTGTTGTCTCTGTTTTCCAGACGTGTGCAAATAGTTGTTCTAATAGTTCTGCTGCTAGTTCAGGATCTGTCTTAAATAACTCAGCATTTAAATTGTTGTGACCAGGAGTTTTTGCATCCTTTAAAAAATTGATAGCTGTGATTTCTTCCCTTCGTGGAATGTCTGTATTTACGTCTAGATCATTTGAGTCCCAGGGAGATTCAGCTGCATCTCTGGTGGTTCCTTATTCAGTGTTTCTCTGAAGTGCTCTGCCCATCTTGTTTCTTGCCCCTGTGTGTTGTGGTGATGAAATTTCCTTGCATATCTCTTACCAACGTAATATTGTTTGTACCCAGTTTTCCGTTGCTGGTTTTAGTTATTTTATATACTGTGCTTTGTCCATTATCAGTGCTGCCACTTCTGCTCCGTTTTACAAGATCGTCTAGGAATTCCCTCTCGTGGGATCGGGTCTGACGTTTTACTTCCTTGTCCAGCTCACTGTACTGTTCGCTACATATTTCCTTTAACCTGGGGGATTTTACTTCTTCTTTCTTTCTTTTCATTTCTTTTCTCATCGCTATGGTGTTTAATGTTTCTTGTTTTATCCAATCTTGTCTATTCCTTACCTGGAATCCCAAGCATAATTTTGCTGCTTTCTTTACATAGTGCTGTAATGGTGTTGAATTTCTGGTCAACATCATCAATCGCTCTCTTTTCCTGGCTTATTGGCAATCTGATATCGTCTCTTTATATCAACCACAAAAGCTTTTATGGTAAGGGGGTCCTTTTGTTTGATGATGTCAAACTTTTTCCGTTTAGTTACAACTGGTCCAGTGTGGCAACATGGATTATAAATTCTGGCTACTTAGACTGAACTACCATCCCTCCTAATTTCTGTCTGAATTTTGTCACGCCCATTTCACTTCTTTTCGTTTCTGTAGATACAAGCGGGGTAATTGACTTGTCATTCTGGAAGCTGATAGGTTCACTCCTGTGTTTCTGTAATGTAGGTAGGAGGTAATTGACGCGTCCTGGACTCACTGTCGGGGACAGCGGCATCTATTTTAGAGTTCGTTTGACCACGAGTCTAAAGCCGACACTCAGTTTGAGAGTTTAGCGGCAAAAAGTCCCGGGTCTTTGACACTGGAAACAGTTCCTTAGAGAGTTCCGTCATGTTACGTAGCAGGCCGGCGAGGGAGCGAATTTGCCCGATACACCTGCGTTGTGAGGGGACGGCCACAAAGAGTTCCCTGTACTTTGATGGCCAGGAAAGTCTGGGACCCGCTAGCGTAACCCTCCTTTCCCTGTTGCATCAAATTCTTTTTAGCAGGTCTCCTAGAGAAGTCTCTGGGTAACTATTACGTGTTTTTTCTGATCCCCTATGCGGGTGTTCAAGCCACGCTGAACACCTGTGGCAAATTATCACTATACATAGGCAGTCTTCTCAAGCTCTCATTGCTTCAGTCCTAAATATTCCTTGCTGGGAGATAGTAGCGGACTTAACACCAGCTTGCCTGCTTTTGATTATAATAGTGGGAGATTCTGACAGTTGCGGTAAGCATGTTTAGAAATTGGTACTTAGTATAAATTTTGTGCATGGGATATGTGATAAGTCATAGTAAGCCTTCATAAAGGCTTTTTTTTTTAAATGTGGTAATTACAGCAATCATTCAACTAGAGATCTAAAGCTATAGCCAGTTTTTATTGTGATGGTATGCTAATACCCGTTATAAGAGCTAAATGGTTGTAGGACGCTGTATGATATAGTTCATTAAAAGAATAATCGGCTTACTTTATATATATATATATATATACAGGTATAAGTATGTAGCGGAATGTTAGAGAGTGGGAAATCTTTAACACACACAAAAGGTTAACCTGAGCAAATGTAATCTTTTTTTGCCTCAGTGGCGTTTGTGTACATAATGTTTCTTCGCAACATGTACTTTGCATCTAAGTGCGTACTTGGGTATTCATGGGTATTTTAAATGCAATTTGTATACTTAACTAGCGCATACTTCTATTTGTCGTCATATGCTTTATGTAATGTTTAAAGGTGTCAAACGCCCCTATTATTAGTTTAGGCTGGTCTGCGAATTGTGTAGAGGCAGGTGGGTTAGCCGAACTGACTGATTTTATGGTCACGTCTCACCAAGAGGGAGAGGAAAGGGCAGTTTGTCAACATGCCTGAAACCATCCCAGCATTATACGCCGGTACCTGTGCTGTGTAGTGTTATGCAATACTTAAATAAGCCGGCCCTGCACTTATTGTTGATAGGACGGTAAAGGGGGAAAGTAAGATAAAAACTGCAGCGCAGTTCAGCCTTGATCAGATTAATAGAAGGGGAGATTTTGTCACATATGGAGATAGTGCAGCAGTCTCCGTTCACTCCCCCCCCCCCCCCCCCCCCAATCTAGTTTATATATTTTTTTATTGCTACATGAACGAAGGATTCACTAGTGCAATTAACACGTGAGCCGTTTGGAAATTAAGCACGGTGGAACAGATGTCGTGGAATATTCTAATCCACATATATAAATTATCAAGTAAATATAAAGCCTAATAAATACATATAATAAATAAAGGAAGAAGAATGGTAAAGAACAGTGCTGTCACAATGACAGTACTCGAAATCCCCCTTGTTTTCTACTTCGTCGGCAAATTGTAACGCTTTCACGTTGATAGTAAAAGCCTACTGTATTATTACCCGCGTTCTTCAATGAAACGTGTGCTGTATTTCTTGCAAAAACATTGAGATACCAAGCTGAACAATGACCTAATTTTAATATTTCATTCATTCCATTTTATACACGGCGTAACTAAAGACAGATGGACTAAAGGATAGAGAGAAGGGAGAGGCATAAAGCCGAACACGTGCAACACAAAACACGCGTCGCGCGATACACAATTACTACTATCACGCGTGTAAGGCCACATGCACTAACTTTTTCGGACGGACAGTGATAAAAACACTAACCTTCCCAGAGTTAGGTTTTTAAATCCTGAAAAAAAACTTATTAGAAAGATGACAATAGATGGGTTTACGTTTGAAAACATTACAGTACCCAGACAGCACATCTTCGAAACAGGAGGTAGAAGGAATTGCATATTTTGAACGCAGCATTTTAGCTCTATTAAATATATATATTTGGGTTCCTTAGGGTTTGCTGACAAAGAATATGTACAACGTTATGCAAATAGTCTAGGAATTAACAAGTTATAGCCAAAATAAAATGATGGTGCTGTCAGACAACACCCAAAATCAGAATCGCTCAGTGGTAGATTTTTTTACACCACCATTGTACGGGAAATGGGCCACAAGTTACATTTGAACTGATTGGCTGGAATGATATGTAAGGCTAAACACGATTAGTCGGACTATAAATGCTATCCTTGGTTGTTAGGGGAGACGTAGGAAGTTAAAATTTTTTCAAACACTTGTCGAAACGTGGCTCCATTGGCCAGACTCGCTGATATACTCACTTAGGAGCGTTAGTTCGAGACCACTAGTTCAAATAAGCTTGATAAAGCAACAGTGCGTTGAAGCCAGCTCATATTTTTTGCTAAATAAAAGCCTGGAACATAAGCAGATGGGAATTTGTGCCAGTATTTGTGCCAGAATTCATTGCTAATCAACGTATCTGTGTTTGTTTCCATGAATTGTGGGACCGTGGTCTTGATGGTATTGAGCAGCACCTGGTCAGAGCTTTGCTGAATCCAGAGTCGGACAGCATACTCCTTGGTCCATTTAGCTATCAGTGAGGTGTCTCCAGAGCACAGGGGAGAAATCGAGCAGAGGAGTCCTTTCCTGCCGCCATCACGCAAGATAAGCTGATGTGGCCAGCTGAGCTCAAAATTATGTACCCCATCTTAAAATAACATTGTAACATAAACTTAAGAGGGGAAGTAAATTGTTTTAATATCAGGAACTGAGAACATCTCCAATACTAGTTCCAATAAAGACATACTATTGAAGTCATGATGACAAATACCAACAGAGCTTGAACAAAACAAAACCAGTATTACCTCATATTACTACTACACAACTGACACACATAGGATACTTTTAATAATATATGTCACTACAATATTCATATTGATAAATTCTGTACATATAACTTGTAATTAAAATTGATTGTGATTCCTGGTTCCCTTTGTATTTGAATCAGGACACATATTCATTCATGACAGAAATGAATACATATTGTTATTTGAAAAGTTATCAGTGACTCCTTTAAGATATCCTTGTAGAGTGTTTTATGTATGTGAGTGTCACAGTGTTGTCTCGTGTAGTGGAATAAATTAAATTGTTTATCTGTCTGTTGTTGTTATGACTTACACTTCATCATACACATACCCTAGACATACAACGTAGTCATCACACTATTCCAGAATAATTCTGACTGAGGTATACATATGTGGCAGCAAGTAAGGTTATATATAATACACTACTCTTATTAGATATATATACCTTCACAGCTGATCTCAGTCAGTACACTAAGTCCCCTATACATATTTATAACATCCCACTTCACCACAACAGAGACAGCGCGGAGCATGGCGTAATAGATTCTTTGATCAGGGACGATGTTAAGTCTGAGACGGACCTTGGATTGTAAAACTTTCAGGGGAATTAATTGAGTAGCTGATATTCGGCAAGGCAGAGATGATGAAAGTCAAGCCAGAGAGGTTGTCGGCGGCAGAGGTGGTAAAATTACCTTTGATTCAAAAATCGAACGGCAAATGGGCTCGGGCCTGGCAGTGGATGTGACTTTCGCATTAAAGAGCGATAAATCGGAATTTACGGATATATACCATGTCTCTCCGATAGCCATGATCAGTTGTTCAGAAATCTATCTGAAATAGTCTAGCTCGTTATCTTAGATTTCTCGTACAGAGTGAAAATTATTAGATTTTCGTGGAGTATTTCATTTTTCTGATTGCGGTAATTATATACTAGCCTTTAAGTGATTTAGTGTGTTAAAATTTTTCATTATATTTCACTGAGATTTTTTCTGTGCTAATTAAATAACTTATAGCTAAACCTTTTTCAGCCGTAAAGTGAATTTAATTACTCGCTATTTCCCAGTAAGAGATGTTTTAAATTGACTAGTACATACATTAAATAACTGTCTACTGACGGCATATATTATTTACTTCTATCCATTTTATGTAATTTTTTAATGACTAGTGTTCATATCACGCGTTAAAAACGATAGGATAAGCTAGACACGTGTGTTTTAAATCTAATTTATAACGGAGTGGTGAAGAGGTCCTATTTTAACACGTGTTAGATATGATATTGATAATTTGGTTAAATGTTTATATTTTCTTTCCTAAAATCTAGGCTGATCAACCTGAGTACTAGCGGTTTTTTAATGGCCATATGAACTTATGATCATACAAACGTATAATATTATAAGCATCCAGGGATATTTAATATTGATGAGCTTCTTGCTGTGACCTGTGTGGCCAAATTTTCCTCATTTTTCATGAGAGAAACTAGAATAGAACCATTAAATTATAATATTAACTGGACCAGAACTATTACCAGATTTACTTATATCAATCTCATCAGCCAGCTGTGGCGAAATATATTGTCAGCAACATTTGTGTAACTTAACCTAGCGTCTCAGCCACCTGAGGCTAAACAACATAGGAACTATATATGTTCTATTCATCCTACATCGGCGATCACCACGCATGAACCTTACTCCAACCAACTGAAGGCATAGATAACTTATTGTATCCAGGACAAATTAAATCACCGACTCTAGCGACTCTCGTGAAATTTGCAGTCAGCAACTACGGCGAATCTGTGGCTGGATTTGGCAAAACTTAAATTTGACACTAAATAGTCTTATTACTTATTAGTGTATTTCCTTGGAATGCCTGCGACAACTACTGGGGTAAGCAAAAGTCTGAAAGTGGCCACTGAATGGGTGTGAATTGAATGAACGGAGAAAGAAACATGTCTTTTGTTAACATCATATACTTATATGGTTTCTTCTTTCTTTTTTTATCTCACTAATCTGAGTAGTCACGGGACAGATTACATTAGGAACCTATTCTTTTCCCATACTGACTATTTCATAACTTATTGTTAACTTTTGATCTTTTGGGTTAATTAACCTCTGTTGGGATCGTCTTTTCTTTTCCTTTACCAGAGGGGGAGAACCTATTTGATTAATTTCTTCTTTTTGCAATTTTGTCTGTAAACCATGATCTAGTAATGTATATGCTTATTGTTGTGATCTTCTATTGATAATAAACTTTATTAAACTTTTAGTTATCGTGTCGGTCAACCCCCTATCCATTATATGTTATTCATAGTTTGTTTTCACGTTCGTGCGTATTTGTCACAGAATTGTGTGCATGTGAGTGCAGTGTAACTTGTATTTTCGTACAAGGAGATGTTTTATAACGCAAGGGCAACAACTGCTTCAAATTTATAGTCACTTTTCTCGGTAAGCATTTGTCTTCTCGCGTTGGTATCGAATGCAGTTAAGTTTGAGCTGTGGTCTTTTTGCGCTGGACTGCGCATGACTTGTCTTGCTTGTTGGTCGATCGGTTTCCGCCCACGACTAGTGGAGTGAGCGATTTGGAATGGCGAAAGAGATGCCTCGTTGAAGAGGGGATCTCCGCTATTTTTTGTTCTGTCAGGGATGGGTAGTCCTCTTATGGATATTTCGTTTATTCGGGATAATACCTCTAGTGTATTTGCACATGCCGGGAGGCGTGATATTTCTGTGTATTTCATGAAAGCAAGGTAAATTGACTTTTTCATTAACTCTATCGATTTTGGGTCGTGAGCGATTTCGATTCATAGCCTGTCTCCGAAAGTCGTCGTCACGAGATGTTCTTTCCCAGCTCACATGTCGCTGCATTGTACTGCATCGGTTGATGCATGTACCAAGGACCATTACTTGCTACTTTGTTAAATAAACTAGGTTTGGAAAACCTTGATTATCTAGAGGATATTTTTGAGGACATTATTTATACTTCGGCAGACGTGTCTGTCTTGCTGAAGTCAAACTAAGGAGAGTGAACTGATCTCATACATCTGGTTATCTCCTGGCTGTTATAGAAAAGGATGGAGTTTTCCACCTGACTACATTTACAGCACTATGAAATATAACATGCATCTGACTCATCATTGTAATGCTGTCTACCGTCTATTGCTGTATTGAATGTTGCTGTGATAATGACTGTTTGATGTGCCTACACATTTGCGTAACCATTTTGTCACTGTGGCGTCCACAATAAATAATGAAGAAAAACGTCAACGGCTGTTTCAAGACTCATTGACTTTATACGTCGTGAGTTTACTGACGTCCTATGTGGATTGCCCTGTTATTGTTGTATGAACATTGTTTTGACTGAACACATCTACACACTACACAAAACCAGACATGCGGATACCATCCATCATCATATGGCATCACGCATCAACTGTCCTTTTTCTTACACGATCACCTCGTGATAAAACTATTTCTTACCCCTTACTTTCACATAGTCATCACTATCACCTCTGCTCAGACAGGACTATAAACATCTATTACCTATCTGATAAAATTTACGACAGGCGTGTATGTTTTTCCTGTATCTAGTTAAGACCTGTTTATTGTTGTGACGTGTTGTAATGTTTATGTTATATTTAGCACGATGTTATATGAGTTGTTTGTGTTTTCTTTACAGCTAACCTCGGTTAGTTCAGGTCCGGCGCTGAAGCTTTACGCCTGATTACCTTCCTGGAGGAAGGGCGCACAATTCATCGACCCATTCACAGCTGGGTTGCACGTAACTACAAGCGTGCCTAGTTCATCACCCTATTGCGAGCACATTGATGAGTGTCTTTTGCTTGGAGTCAAATACTTCGCCCAATACCTAATAAGAGGAGCGCTCATGCTCCATTTGCAGCAGCTCTTTTTACCAAGCTAATAAGAGGAGCGTTCATGCTCCGTTTGCACCAGTTCTCTTTAACAAGCTACGTCGTCCCTTATCAGCGAGGACCGCTACAGTAGTAGTGGGCCATTACACAAAAGGTGGATTATTTCCTCATCATTTGTTTCATCTTGAGTGTTGCCATCGCAACCCCCGATTCCTGGATTGACAGCCGAGTGCAGTCAATTCACGGATTAAATCAGCAATTACCCTGGAGAAGATAGGGTCAAAATGTCTCCATCGGCTAACCGTAATCCCAGTGAAGCAGCAACGCACGTGTGCCAACGAAGAAGGATTTTGGGGTAGAGTGCACTCAAAGTAATTGAGGGGAGGGTAGATTGTTTAAGAACCTGTGTACCTAAGCATCGAGTGAAGTGATTAGCAATGTTGCTGACAGGGACAAGTCAGCGGGATCGTGTTTGTGTAGGTACAGTTCTTTATTTCAGGTTTTTTCCCAGCAAAGGATTATTTATTCTATATCCACCCCAAAAATTGTGGGAGCGTGGAATCTATGGGTTTTTTTCCGGGAGTGTTACAAACATTTTTATACTAACCTTTGGTTTGAGTGTCTCGTACATTTGATACCTGCATATTACTGAAGTTTGTTTTTGTTGTCGTGATAGATTTCATGCTTATATTACCATAGTTTTTTTACGGTTGTTAATAAAATATATATTTCGTTACGGATCAGATTTCCTTTCCTATCTGTACCTGTACTCTTTAACTTGTACTCTTACTGTTGTTTGTGGATACACTGTAGTGTAATACAACCTTATCTCCTTAGTAGAGCAAGAGGCAGTGTGGCAGTAGTTGAATAAAAGGTCACTGAGTGGCGAGGGCAGAGTCAGTATAGGTTCTCACCCTCGATAACTATAAGTCACACTATCCACTATTAACACCATTTCTCGTCTATCATCTCAAATCTCTCTCAGGTTTCGTCTTGTTTCTGACATCAACCAAACTTGGTTCTCGTCAGACAGACTCTTACATAACCCACTCGTGACATCCAGCTGTTCTGAATTTCACCTTCAGCTTTGCTAGTACTACTAAGTGGTGATCGCTTCCTACATCTGCAACTCTTTTCTTACTTTCACATCTTGTACTGAATGCCTCCGTCTACCATTGATCATAATATGGTCTATCTGGTTTCTGTCCCGGCCGTTTGGTGATTACCATGTTAATTTGTGGGTTTCTTTGTGTGGAAAAGGCGTTCCTCCAATGACCAAGTTGTTAATGCTGCAGAAGCTTATTAATTTATCTCCATTCACGTTTACTGTTCCCCTACTGCATTTCTCCATTACTCTTTCAATATTTGTATTGTGTGTTCCAACTTTCGCATTGAGGTCAATCATTACTATGGTAAGATCGTATCTAGGTGCAGTTTCCATTGCCTTTTGTAGCTGTTGATAGAATTCATCCTTGACCTCTTCATCGCTGTCGTTTGTTGGTACATGGCATTGTATTATTGTGGTGTTGGTGAATCTCGCTCTCAGTTTTGTTCTTGTCAGTCTGTTGTTGATGGCTTTCCAGTCCAATAATGACCTTTCTATTCCTTTCTTTAGGATAATGGCTACGCCTTCATTGTGCTGTCCATCATCTCTTCCAGCGTAAAGTACTGTTTCTCCTGATGCTGTTTTTATTCTCCCTGTCCCGGTCTATCTGCTCTCACTTATTCCTAGGATAAATAATCTGTAGTTTCTCATTTCTGTTGTGATCTGCCTCAGTTTTCCTGCCCCATTCATACTTCTGACGTTCCAGAATCCAATTCTGGCTTCGTGTTTTGCGATCAGGCCATACGTTTTCAGAGCAATGGCTTCCTTTCAGCTTTCATCACTGTCAGTCATGCGAGCCTCAGACTCAGATGTCCGTCCCGCTTCAAAGCTTTTTACAGGCTTTTCTTCAGCTTGCAACGTTTGTCACTCTCTTGTCCCTCTCTTGTCACCTTCAAATCTTGCAATCGATTTTTTAATCACTTCCAGATGAGCAATAGCTCTGAAACTTGGCATAAACAATACAATAATCAGTCGTTAAAAAAAAAAAATGAATAAAATTAAAATTAATTTTTTTTTGGTATTGTATCATCACTGAAAAGGGCGATAACTGCAAATAATCTAGGTGTATTCTTTCCAACAAGATTGTCTCTCTTGAGAGAAATGTTAAAACTCCCCCACCCCTTTCCACACACACACTATCGCACGCGCGTGCACAGACATACAGACAATTGACAACTACATTTTAAAAAAATGTAATTTACAACTCTTATCATATTTTTTTTGTAAATAAAACAAACAAACATTTTAACTTTCCATGTAATATACTGAATAATGAAATCCGCCTCCTGTGCTCTGGGCTCGTTTATCGCAAACTGATAATGTCATTAGCGGATCGATTACATTTGACTTAAATTTAAAAACTACTACAAAAAAAAAAAAAACACTAACAATCAGAAAATATAAAATACAAAAAAAATTTTAAACACAGGCTTTAAATGCACTAAAACGCCACAAATAATTTTTCAAGGAGTTTATAGCTTGCAGTCAAAAAATGTAACATCAAATTGACAAAAAACCTGGGGCGCTTAAGCGCTTATCATATATTTTATCCATAAGTGTGTAATGAAGTATAAAGCAGAAGATAATTTCATGTAGAATCAGCGCCCCATGATTTTTGTCAATTTGATGTTACATTTTTTGACTGCAAGTTATAAACTCCTTAAAAAGTTATTTGTGGCTTTTTAGTGCATTAAAAGCCTGTGTTTAAAATATTTTTTTATTCATTTGTTGCTATTTCTGTAACTAATTTGTTTTTGTTTTTTTTTAATAGACAAGGGTGTCGGCCTTGCGCTAAAACCCCCAACTTGGAGGACCAGAGTGTCTACTTTAGTCTGACCCCTACCCACGCAGATCTGTCCAGCTTGGTAGAACCTGCCAGGAGTATAACTCCCGCTGGAATAGCACGGAGAGTTGTCAGGGTACTCAGGCCACCTTACCGCTTCAAAGTATAGGCACAAGTGAAGGCAGACCTTGGTCATCCTCGGTGCTTAAAACCAGACCTTCTACTGTAGTAGGCGCGTAATAGTAACTGATAGCGCTCCATTCTCACCAAATGGCCGAACTATTATACATGCGATGAAGTATGTCGTTTCTACTATTTGTATAATGTCCCTCTTTCTCATTCCGTTTCGCCTGGTAATAATAATTACTTTTCTAAGTATTTCATCTCGCACGATGTGATTTTTCCTCTCTTGTACTATGGACAGAATCCATGTTCGACACTGTTAGCAAAGAGTTGGTAAGAAAATAGTATGTATTAATTTTAGGTACATTTCCATACTGATGTTGGTGAGAATTCTACAGTGGAGCACAAAGGGACTGATATTGACGGAGGTAGATCCAGTGCCAAGAAGACCAAAGTATTGACATCAGACAAAGTAAAGACCAAACCAGAAATTGAAATTGATAACGAAGAACTGGAAAGTGTTAATGAATTCGAATACTTAGGATCAATCATCAACAGCTCTGGCGACTGTGCAGCAGAAATTAAAAGAAGACTTGCAATTGCTTCACATAAACTAATACAGATGAAAAACCTATTGCAAGGCACAAGCAAAGAAACAAAGTTACAACTAATTGTTGCAATATGCTTATTGTCACAATGTTATTTGCGCATAAATGGGCGCTGAACTTAACTGAGAGATATTGTAAGATTTTTAATAAGCACACTTTTGTGCACTATTATTGAACATAGAGGCCAAGGTCTTAATGTATCAACCACTCGATTTGTAGATTGGTAAATGACGTTTGCTTTTTGGTGGGTCATTAGTGATGACGTAGATTGGTAAATAACTTCAAAATGGAGGACCATCGCCTTGTCAATGGTCAGACACATTATTGTACAGTCCGGTTTTATATTATAGCTTCGGAAGGAAGCCTATGCTAGGACTGGTATTAAGGAATGAAGTATAATATTCAACCTTACGTGGACTTGGAAGTAATACACCGTAAAAACCGGAGTCAAAATCTTCCATTGTCACCGCAGTGTTTGAAGTTATTCTGGACCACAGAAATCCAGCATTGAAATATTAGTTGACTATATATTGCATGTATTATGAACAAATTCGATGACCTGATGACCGGACGTAGAACCACATTTTACCATTTAATCATCATTGGAAAATAAACCTCTGTTTGATTTTTAAAAAACACCTCAGCTTTTATGGTCCGTTAAAGTAGAGGTTGGCTGTTGCAGGTTGTTCTTCCCTTTTGAACCAGTGAGAAAAACAGGGACGATTAAGTGTTGCTACACACTCACGTTTTGGCATTCGCGTCTTATCACTGTACATTCATCAGTGATATAAACAAAATTGGGAATAACTTTACCGCTATTGGTGGACATTTTAATATGACTCTAACGATTGTTGAAAGCAGACATTAAAGCGGTACGGGATCTTAACATGGTGTCGTGAAATATTCTAATCCACATATCTAAATTAAAAGGTAAATGCAAAGCCTAACAAATAAATTTAATAAAAGGAAGAAGAATGGTAAAGAACAGTGCTGTCACAATGACTGTACTCGAAATCCCCCTTGTTTTCTACTTCGTCGGCAAATTGTAACGCCTTCACGTTGATAGTAAAAGCCTACTGTATTATTACCCGCTTTCTTCAATGAAACGTGTGCTGTATTTCTTGGAAAAACATTTGAGATACGCAAGCTGAACAATGACCTAATTTTAATATTTCATTCATTCCATTTTATACACGGAGTAACTAAAGACAGATGGACTAAAGGATAGAGAGAAGGGAGAGGCATAAAGCCGAACACGTGCAACACAAAACACGCGTCGCGCGATACACAATTACTACTATCACGCGTGTAAGGCCACATGCACTAACTTTTTCGGACGGACAGTGATAAAAACACTAACCTTCCCAGAGTTAGGTTTTTAAATCCTGAAAAACTCTTATTAGAAAGATGACAATAGATGGGTTTACGTTTGAAAACATTACAGTACCCAGACAGCACATCTTCGAAACAGGAGGTAGAAGGAATTGCATATTTTGAACGCAGCATTTTAGCTCTATTAAATATATATATATTTGGGTTCCTTAGGGTTTGCTGACAAAGAATATGTACAACGTTATGCAAATAGTCTAGGAATTAACAAGTTATAGCCAAAATAAAATGATGGTGCTGTCAGACAACACCCAAAATCAGAATCGCTCAGTGGTAGATTTTTTTACACCACCATTGTACGGGAAATGGGCCACAAGTTACATTTGAACTGATTGGCTGGAATGATATGTAAGGCTAAACACGATTAGTCGGACTATAAATGCTATCCTTGGTTGTTAGGGGAGACGTAGGAAGTTAAAATTTTTTCAAACACTTGTCGAAACGTGGCTCCATTGGCCAGACTCGCTGATATACTCACTTAGGAGCGTTAGTTCGAGACCACTAGTTCAAATAAGCTTGATAAAGCAACAGTGCGTTGAAGCCAGCTCATATTTTTGCTAAATAAAAGCCTGGAACATAAGCAGATGGGAATTTGTGCCAGTATTTGTGCCAGAATTCATTGCTAATCAACGTATCTGTGTTTGTTTCCATGAATTGTGGTAAGCTTGAAACATTCAGTATCTTTTAATGAAAATTGAATGTGAATTGTTAATTTATGCCTGTATATATGTGTAGTTCAGTAGCAAACATGATGTAAAGCCTATAATGCTCCAGCCTGAACAGAATGTGTCGGAGGAAAGTAAAACTGCATGGAATGGCCAAACAGTACACTGACACCTAGATTATTGATTAGACAGAAATAATGCTGGAAGTGCAGAGGCGTAGTAACTATTAAGGAGGTTAATACTGGTATAAAGTATTTCAGATGAAGCTGACAGTTGGCCTAACGCTCTGAACTCAATGTTTGTGATGTATTGTGCTCAGTGTAAAAAGAGAGTATAAATTAGTTATGAAGTAGAAGGTACATCCTTCTTGTTTTCAGGGACCGTGGTCTTGACGTTATTGAGCAGCACCTGGTCAGAGCTTTGCTGAATCCAGAGTCGGACAGCATACTCCTTGGTCCATTTAGCTATCAGTGAGGTGTCTCCAGAGCACAGGGGAGAAATCGAGCAGAGGAGTCTTTTCCTGCCGCCATCACGCAAGATAAGCTGATCTGGCCAGCTGAGCTCAACATTATGTACCCCCATCTTAAAATAACATTGTAACATAAACTTAAGAGGGGAAGTAAATTGTTTTAATATCAGGAACTGAGAACATCTCCAATACTAGTTCCAATAAAGACATACTATTGAAGTCATGATGACAAATACCAACAGAGCTTGAACAAAACAAAACCAGTATTACCTCATATTACTACTACACAACTGACACACATAGGATACTTTTAATAATATATGTCACTACAATATTCATATTTATAAATTCTGTACATATAACTTGTAATTAAAATTGATTGTGATTCCTGGTTCCCTTTGTATTTGAATCAGGACACATATTCATTCATGACAGCAATGAATACATATTGTTATTTGAAAAGTTATCAGTGACTCCTTTAAGATATCCTCTTAGAGTGTTATATGTATGTGAGTGTCACAGTGTTGTCACGTGTAGTGGAATAAATTAAATTGTTTATCTGTCTGTTGTTGTTATGACTTACACTTCATCATACACATACCCTAGACATACAACGTAGTCATCACACTATTCCAGAATAATTCTGACTGAGATATATATATATGTGGCAGCAAGTAAGGTTATCTATAATACACTACTCTTATTAGATATAGATACCTTCACAGCTGATCTCAGTCAGTACACTAAGTCCCCTATAAATATTTATAACATCCCACTTCACCACATATATTGGGGTCTCGCTCTTGGGATTTTGAATCTTTACCTATTAAAAATATTGGGGGTAATTCACTTCAGGGAATATAAGAATTAAAAGGTATCCTTGGGTGGAATTAAATAAGGTTGAGCTCACGGTGCCTGTGTTGTCCATTAGATATATTTAGAGATTGAATTGTTGGTTAGACACTGTATAAATTTACCTGATAGACAATGGCGGACCTGGCCAAATTTCGATCTGCTGCTGTTCAGACTGCAAAAGAGTTAGGATTAGATGGGCAAGTTATGGTTGCCTATGTCACTACGGAATGTGACAAATTTATTGAACGCGAAGAAAGAAGGTTTGAAGCCGAAAGAAAGTTAGAGGCTGAAAGGGAAATTAAGAAGTTACAATTTGAGGCTGAGGCTGAGACTAAGAGGTTGCAGATTGAGGCTGAGGCTAAGAAATTGGAAGCAGAAAGAGAAGACAAAAGATTAGCTGCAGAAAGAGAAGACGAGAAATTAGCTGCAAAAAGGGAAGCAGAAGATAAAAGATTACAAAGGGAACATGAGTTACGACTAAGGGAGTTTGAGTTTCAAGGCCATGCTCCTGAAAATGGTGCCAGTCCCTTTGCCTCTGATGCCACTGCTAGCCAAGGAGCCTCAACATCAGCTATGAATTTTCATTTAGATCATTTTGTTGAGAAAGACGATGATATAGAGAGCTACCTAAAAAGGTATGAACTATTAGCTACCACGTATGGGTTAGAGAGAGAAAGGTGGAGCTTAAAGTTATCTCAAGGACTTCGTGGGGCAGCTTATGAAGTTTTTGCAAAAATGAGCAGAGGTGATCAGGAAAATTATGACATGCTAAAGCAGGCTCTTTTGTTAAGATATGAAAAGAATGCAGAATTCTATAGGAAAAAATTTAGGAATGCTAAACTACTGTCAGGTGAAACCTATCACCAGTTTTCTGCACGAATAGAGACATACTTGGAGAAATGGACTTCTCTGGGGAAAACCCAAGATCTTAAGGAAATGGTCCTTATAGAGCAATTAAGAGAGTCCATGGCTCCAGACCTGAGAAAGTTTCTCATGGAACAAGGTGCAGAGAGGCTGGGTGAGTTGCTAAATGTTGCTGAAAGGTATCAAGCAGCTCAAGCAGAGGTAACAGGTAATAAAAAGAAACAAGTGGATAACTTTAGGGCACCACAGAACTTTAATCAATTTGATCCTAGAGATCAAAACAAAAGTAAGCACCAGTTTGATAGGCCACGGTATGAAAATAAAAATAAATTCCCACAATTC
The DNA here is from genome assembly GCA_024509875.1 of Oreohelix idahoensis. Classification (NCBI taxonomy): domain Eukaryota; kingdom Metazoa; phylum Mollusca; class Gastropoda; order Stylommatophora; family Oreohelicidae; genus Oreohelix; species Oreohelix idahoensis. The sequence goes on along the minus strand of JAMPIV010013390.1, from coordinate 147,978 downwards.
GATGAAAGGAAATATGATGAAAGAAAATCTTTCAACCAAGGAAAAAGGTGGTGTAAGAATTATCAGATGGACAATCATGACACTGACCGTTGCAGAAGGAAACCTGTGTATATGGCAACCCTTCAGGTCAGGTCGACCTCAAGACAGGAGGAGGATATTATGTTGGATACCACTCCAGAAGAGATGAGGAAGGCACAGGCTGGGGATAAAACACTCAAGCCTTGTTTCAGAAAATTGTCAACTTGTCATACAACTCCAGGCAAGGGAGATTTTTACATGAAAAACAAGTTGATGTATAGGAAGACTGGAGCTAGATCCAAAGGTCAGTGACAACTGGTACTTCTTAAAAGATATATGGCAGACTTAATAAGGAGCCTACATGTGAAACCAGATGGGGACCATGAGAAGATAGGTACCATCATTCAAAAGGTGGCTCACAATTATTATTGGCCCAAAGCAAGATGGGACATTGAGAATTTTGTAGAAAGGTGTAGCATAGCACATGAGGGAACACCCACAAGTGGGAACATGGATCAGGACCTGGACACGCCATGGGGCAAAATTAGGCCTGACAATAAAAAGAAATATAGATTTAATAAAGTGGACCAAATGGAATGGGAAGCCCCTTTTCACGGACAAGCTTCACTTAACTGTTTTACAATGGCCACTATGCGGAGAGTGCAAAAAGATGTCTTACCCCAGGATAAGCCGAAAATCCCTCAATCGGACTTAAACAAACTGGAGGAAGAGGATGTAGAGAGGAAATCTCTCATCAAGAATTTTAAGTGGGGAGAAAGCCCCAGGAAAAGAATTGGTAGCGGTCGTTTTGTGAATGATAATTCTGGGAGGAAAAATCATCACTATAAAGCTTCGAGTGGAAGAGACCATACCGGTGCATGGACAAATAGATCCACACAATTAAAGGTCCACATGTAGCTTTGTTAAGAACGTGGACTGATGAAAAGGCAGAGGAAAACATTACATCTTCATACCAATATGTGAATGAGCTGACCACTCGTTTAAAAACTGGCTGGAAACTTGCCAATGAAAATTTGAAACAAGCCAGGAAGAAACATGCTGCCTATTATAACAGGAAGGCGAAAGACAGAAATTTGGCTGTGGGAGAGAAAGTACTGCTTCTTTTGCCCGGGAGTCAGAATAAGTTACAAATTGGATGGCAGGGTCCATATACAGTTTTAGAGAAGGTGTCTAGAACAAATTATAAGATAGATAAGAAGGGGAAAGAAAAAATCTATCATGTGAATCTCCTGAAGAAATATTTGGAAAGAGAACATCAGGAAGAGACACACTTGTTGACCTTGTCCATCGCCATGGAGATGAAAAAGGAACCACTTTCATCATTTGAATATCCATTACACCCCTGTGAGACAGCAGCACAGGTGAAAATCAGTACACATTTAACGAAAACTCAGAAAGAGAGAGTGCAACAGGTTCTAAATAATCATGCAGAGGTGTTAACAGACCGACCAGGGCATACAAACCTATTGGAATATGATATGAAACTGATAGACCCCACACCTGTCTGTATGAAACCATATTCGATTCCGTTTGCTAAGGAGAAAGCTTTGAAGGAAGAGATAGACTATCTATTGAAGGAGGGAATTATTTCACACAGTGAATCTTCGTATAGTTCCGGTGTTGTACTCTTAAGGAAGCCCTCTGGAGAACATAGACTCTGTATAGATTACAGGAGACTGAATGCTATTACAGAAGGACAGGTGGATCCATTGCCGGATACAAATCAGCTGTTTGCCAGACTAAATAAAGCTAAATATTTCTCAAAAGTGGATCTGAGTAAAGGATACTATCAGATTCCAGTAAAGCCTGAGGTTAGACCATACCTAGCTTTTAGTACCTCAGAAGGACACTATGAGTTTAATAGATTGCCATTTGGATTGAAGAATGCGCCTAGTGTCTTCTCTAGAATGATGAGAAAATTGTTGGATGTAAACATTTCGGAGGAACGTAATGAATCCCTGAGTTGCCTCTTTGATTGAGGATATTCCGAATGTTTCATACAGGATAATAAGAAGATTATGGGATCCACTACGAAAACTCTGCTAGCACCAGGTATATGTTATCTCCTCATAACGTACATTTTGAGGGAAATATAATGTTCTCTGGACATGTCATTGCGCAGACTCAGAGAAGAGAAATGGTGAATACGGGTTGCGAAGCAGCATTAAGACAAGCACTCACACTTGCGGCTGTTCAGTAACATAACCGAAATATATTATTGGTTGTAGAAGTCTGAGGCAGATTTCAAGAGTAGTGCCTACTCTGAATGGACCCAACTACATAAAACCATGATAGCACCACAGCAGAGTAAAGTCAAGTTGACTTACATTTATCTATGTGTATATAGAATAAAGGACTGACATGGGATGTCTGTTTTAAGAGGGGAGGTGTCGTGAAATATTCTAATCCACATATCTAAATTAAAAGGTAAATGCAAAGCCTAACAAATAAATTTAATAAAAGGAAGAAGAATGGTAAAGAACAGTGCTGTCACAATGACTGTACTCGAAATCCCCCTTGTTTTCTACTTCGTCGGCAAATTGTAACGCCTTCACGTTGATAGTAAAAGCCTACTGTATTATTACCCGCTTTCTTCAATGAAACGTGTGCTGTATTTCTTGGAAAAACATTTGAGATACGCAAGCTGAACAATGACCTAATTTTAATATTTCATTCATTCCATTTTATACACGGAGTAACTAAAGACAGATGGACTAAAGGATAGAGAGAAGGGAGAGGCATAAAGCCGAACACGTGCAACACAAAACACGCGTCGCGCGATACACAATTACTACTATCACGCGTGTAAGGCCACATGCACTAACTTTTTCGGACGGACAGTGATAAAAACACTAACCTTCCCAGAGTTAGGTTTTTAAATCCTGAAAAACTCTTATTAGAAAGATGACAATAGATGGGTTTACGTTTGAAAACATTACAGTACCCAGACAGCACATCTTCGAAACAGGAGGTAGAAGGAATTGCATATTTTGAACGCAGCATTTTAGCTCTATTAAATATATATATTTGGGTTCCTTAGGGTTTGCTGACAAAGAATATGTACAACGTTATGCAAATAGTCTAGGAATTAACAAGTTATAGCCAAAATAAAATGATGGTGCTGTCAGACAACACCCAAAATCAGAATCGCTCAGTGGTAGATTTTTTTTACACCACCATTGTACGGGAAATGGGCCACAAGTTACATTTGAACTGATTGGCTGGAATGATATGTAAGGCTAAACACGATTAGTCGGACTATAAATGCTATCCTTGGTTGTTAGGGGAGACGTAGGAAGTTAAAATTTTTTCAAACACTTGTCGAAACGTGGCTCCATTGGCCAGACTCGCTGATATACTCACTTAGGAGCGTTAGTTCGAGACCACTAGTTCAAATAAGCTTGATAAAGCAACAGTGCGTTGAAGCCAGCTCATATTTTTGCTAAATAAAAGCCTGGAACATAAGCAGATGGGAATTTGTGCCAGTATTTGTGCCAGAATTCATTGCTAATCAACGTATCTGTGTTTGTTTCCATGAATTGTGGTAAGCTTGAAACATTCAGTATCTTTTAATGAAAATTGAATGTGAATTGTTAATTTATGCCTGTATATATGTGTAGTTCAGTAGCAAACATGATGTAAAGCCTATAATGCTCCAGCCTGAACAGAATGTGTCGGAGGAAAGTAAAACTGCATGGAATGGCCAAACAGTACACTGACACCTAGATTATTGATTAGACAGAAATAATGCTGGAAGTGCAGAGGCGTAGTAACCATTAAGGAGGTTAATACTGGTATAAAGTATTTCAGATGAAGCTGACAGTTGGCCTAACGCTCTGAACTCAATGTTTGTGATGTATTGTGCTCAGTGTAAAAAGAGAGTATAAATTAGTTATGAAGTAGAAGGTACATCCTTCTTGTTTTCAGGGACCGTGGTCTTGACGTTATTGAGCAGCACCTGGTCAGAGCTTTGCTGAATCCAGAGTCGGACAGCATACTCCTTGGTCCATTTAGCTATCAGTGAGGTGTCTCCAGAGCACAGGGGAGAAATCGAGCAGAGGAGTCTTTTCCTGCCGCCATCATGCAAGATAAGCTGATCTGGCCAGCTGAGCTCAACATTATGTACCCCCATCTTAAAATAACATTGTAACATAAACTTAAGAGGGGAAGTAAATTGTTTTAATATCAGGAACTGAGAACATCTCCAATACTAGTTCCAATAAAGACATACTATTGAAGTCATGATGACAAATACCAACAGAGCTTGAACAAAACAAAACCAGTATTACCTCATATTACTACTACACAACTGACACACATCGGATACTTTTAATAATATATGTCACTACAATATTCATATTGATAAATTCTGTACATATAACTTATAATTAAAATTGATTGTGATTCCTGGTTCCCTTTGTATTTGAATCAGGACACATATTCATTCATGACAGCAATGAATACATATTGTTATTTGAAAAGTTATCAGTGACTCCTTTAAGATATCCTCTTAGAGTGTTATATGTATGTGAGTGTCACAGTGTTGTCACGTGTAGTGGAATAAATTAAATTGTTTATCTGTCTGTTGTTGTTATGACTTACACTTCATCATACACATACCCTAGACATACAACGTAGTCATCACACTATTCCAGAATAATTCTGACTGAGATATATATATATGTGGCAGCAAGTAAGGTTATCTATAATACACTACTCTTATTAGATATAGATACCTTCACAGCTGATCTCAGTCAGTACACTAAGTCCCCTATAAATATTTATAACATCCCACTTCACCACACATGGTGGCCAGTTAATTGATTGCCACGTATTTTGGAACACTGACACTTGTTGCATGCTCAAGAAATCGATCGTTATTTGAAATTCGTAACCTTGACTTGGAAGGTCAACGTGCTTGGGATGTACAGACGCAAGTCAACAGAGAAGTTTCATAGTTGTACCGGGGAATGATGCAACAGTTGTCAATTTCCATTTTCAAGTCCTGCTGTGTACCTGCGGAGGTTAAAGTGCATGATGTCATTCGGTAACGAGTACTTTCAACCAGAGGAAATTACTGTGGCTGTTTGGATCCAGTTGTATGAAAATCATAACCCGTGTTGGATCGAATGCTTTACGAGGAGGATTGGGATTCCCGCAGATAAGTAGACATTGTATTGTGGTGTCAGTATACTAATTATATTAGCGAGCACCTTTCTTTTGTCACTTTTACTCGAAATATACTTCTTCATCGTAAGTGTCCTGGGGTGTTTTCCTAGGTTGATTTTGGGTGGATGAATTGCAAAAACTTATAGCAAGTTTCTTTGAGGCTACTGGAATGGTGTAGATTCTTGTGGTCACTCTGTGGTTCTTTACGATACTATCTTTTCTTTAATTGTTTATGTGCGGTGATTGTCATTGCTAACGTGTATATTTCTATGTAATTGATTCTCTTCATTGATCATTCTATGTTTTCAGTAGTAATATTATCTTGTATAATTTCTTAGTTGATTGATTTATAGCTGCATATTTTATTAAATAAAATATTATCAATCTCCAATAATATAGCATAATAATTGGAATACTACAGTTTATTTGATGAGATAAATATTAGAATTCAGATTTTGAAATGTCGTCGGCGGAGTACTTCATCAAACAGGGTAAAATTCTTGGTTTATCAGGAGATAAATTACAAGAGTTTGCTCAAACAGAATATAAAGAGGCGCAGGAAAGAGAGAAACGTCAGTTAGAATTAAAAGATAGAGAATTAGCCAACCAGGAACGTATGAAACGGTTGGAAATGGAAGATTATGAAAAAAGGAGGCAAGACGAAGAGAGAATTAAACTCTTGGAGATGGAAGAAAATGAGAAAAGGAGACAATATGAATTTCCACTTGAGGGAGAAAAACGAGCCCATGAAGAGAGAATGTTGCAGTTAGAAATTGAAAGACAGAAGTTGCAAAATGGAAATGCTACTAGTCAATCACACACTCAGAATGATGGTCAAAAAGGTGACATTAAAATCCATCTGCCCATGTTTAAACCAGGGGTCGACGATATAACGTTCTTCTTGTCAAGATTTCAATTGGTATGCACAGAATATAAAATTGATAAAAGTATGTGGTGTAGCAAACTGATGAATTTTTTATCAGGAGAGGCGTTAAGTGCAATCGCTTCGTTAGAAGGCGATAGTCAAAACTATGATGAAGCTAGAGCTACGCTATTAAAAAAATATCAGCTTACAGTTGAAGGTTATAGAAGGCGTTTTAAAGAGTTGTTGCCGGAAACAGGAAAAGATCTCACAATTCATTTCGGATATTCGTTTAACTTTTAATCGTTGGATCGAACTTGAAAAGGTACAACGGAATTCTGAAGATCTGGCAGATTTAATATTACGGGATAAGGTATTATCCTCAGTAAGTGATAAGTTTTTGGCGTTTTTACAGGAGCGGAATCCTAAATCGTTATCGGAAGTTGAGACCCTAGGGCGCCAATTTTCAGTTGCTCATCCGAACTTGAATGTTAGAAACACTAAATTACATGAATCGTTACAGTCAGCGGGGGTTGCTACTGTAAATAACAGACAAGGAAAATTTAGATCGAATAGTGGTGACAGAGATAGGTTTCGTCATAGAAGTGCCAGTTCAGATCGAAATAATAATTATCAAAGAAATTTTTCTCATTTCGAAGGTGGAAATAGAAATGATTCACCAGCTGGCAGAAGATGGAATAACAATCATTTTGGAACTGGTCAACAGGTTGATTTGGGAAACAGAGACAGAATGAATTGGCAACGAAACACTCATAACTTTTACAGTTACAATAAAGCACGTTACTCGCAGAATAATAATAGACATTTGTATAACAATAGACAACAAAATGACAGGGCATTTCGGTCAAATAGTTATAATCGATCTGCTTACCATGGTAATTCCGTTCAAATGTCGGAAAATAATGTCGCAGATAACAATAATACTGTTAATCAAGCAAATGCATGTGCGTCATTTGATTTTAATAATGCTGAAACATGTTTGGAATGCAAGAATCTATTTCAGCCTGATGTGGTATCCAGACTGAGATGTGGACACCCATTGCCGGCGTTACCTGCTATGTCAGCTCATGAAGGAACCGGGTCTTTAGAGTTTCACAAGGGCTTACTTAATGGCATGCCAGTAACTTTATTAAAGGATTCAGGTTGCACGACGGTAGGCGTGCGACAATGTTTGGTTGATCCTTCTTGTTGTACAGGCACATGGGTTAAGTGCATTACGTTTGGTGGTAGAATTGAGAAATTTCAAACTGCTGTGGTTCATATCGCAACGCCATTTTTTACGGGACAAATAAAAGTATGTTTGTTGCCGAATCCAGTTTGCGATTTGGTTCTTGGTCACATTCACGGTTTTAAAGAGTGTACTCGTGAGCAAATAAATGATTGGGAACGAGAACACGTACACAGGGCTAATGTTGTGGTTACTCGAGCACAGGAACATGCTCAACAAAATGTTGTACCATTGGGTAATGATGAATTGGGGCATAGCAACATTAGCAAAGAAGCTTTTGCTACATTGCAGAAAAATGATGATTCACTAAAGAAATTTTTTAATTTCGTACAAATTAATACTACAAATGATATTAATTGTCACAAGCAATGGTATGCTATCGTCAATAACATATTAGTGAGACAATTCCGAGATGGGAAGTCCTTTGATACTGTGACTCAAATAATGGTACCTAAAACAATGAGGGCTTATATTTTAAGTCATGCTCATGATTCACGTTGTTCAGGTCATTTGGGTTACTCGAGAACAAGGGCTAGAGTGCTTGCATCATTTTTTCTGGCCTGGTATATCAAAAGACATTTCGATGTATTGCCGTTCTTGTTTTATATGTCAGGAGGTTAAGTCTAGAGGGGCACATCATGTAGCTCCCATTCAAGCAGCCGATATTCCGGTGCGTCCGTTTGAGAAGATGGCCGTGGACATTATTGGCCCACTTCCTATAATGTCATCGAGAGGACATAGATATTGTTTTAACCTGCATAGATATGTGTACGCGTTGGCCGGAAGCTATACCTCTAAAAAATATTGCTACTCAAGATGTGGCTGAAGCTTTGTTTCAAATATTTTCCAGAATCGGTTTTCCGAGAAAACTGTTGTCAGATAGGGGCTCTCAATTTGTTTCCGGTACTATGACTGAGGTGATGAAAATGTTTCACATAGATAGATCACTTAGCAGTGTCTATCACGCCGCCTCGAATGGTATGGTGGAGCGTCTCAATAGGTCGATAAAACAAATGTTGGGTAAGATTACTATTGATTTTCCTAAAGAGTGGGACCGAGTTTTACCTGCGGTACTTTTCGCATATCGCGAAATACCGAATGAGCATACTGGTTTCAGTCCATTTCAACTTGTGTTTGGGGCTCAACCCAGAGGTCCATTATCTTTGATTAAAGATTTGTTAATCGATTCTGATTTGTCTCAAGAGACAGTATCGTCATACGAGTATGTTGTCAATCTCAGACAAAGAATCATGGATGCATGTCAGTTAGCGACATCTGCATCAGAGAGAGCTAAAGAGAAAGCTCGGGTGTTGCAAAATCATTCAAGACATCTTCGGCATCTTGTACCAGGTGACGAAGCATTTGTTCTCTTACCTAGTAAGCAGAATAGACTACTTATAACTTGGTGTGGTCCTTTCAAAATTCTGTCCAGAATTTCGGATGTAGATTACGTACTTGATGTCAATGGGAAAAGGAAAATATTTCACATTAACATGTTGAAAGAATTCCACGCAAGACCTGAACATCTTCAGGCAGTATTTCATGCTGTCGAGGACATAGTCTCGCGTCCAATTGGGTGGTCTTCATTATCAGTGATTCAGGAAGAATCAGCGTTTCCTGAAGTATCTATGAATTTTCCTAACATACCAGTACATTCTACAGAAACTTGGAAAGATGTGACGATATGTCAAGATTTATCGTTGGATAGCAAAACACAGGTGTCTGACTTATTACATTCCTTTAATGATGTACTTTCAGATATTCCAGGTAAAACAAATGTAATCATACATGATATACATTTAAATGATGAAACGCCCATTAGAGTACGTCCATACCCTATACCTTTACATTTTCAGGACAAAGTGAACAAAGAAATAGATGACATGATTAGGTTAGGGATAATCAGTCCTTCTCAAAGTAATTTTGCTTTTCCTATGGTGGTAATTCGAAAAAAAGATAATGAGATACGACTCTGCATTGATTTCAGAAAATTAAATAAAGTAACAAAATTTGATGCCGAACCATTACCATTATTGGAGGATTTCTTACCAAAATTGTCAAAGGCAATATACTTTAGTAAATTTGATTTAGCCAAGGGTTATTGGCAAGTTCCGTTGGCGGATAGATGTAAACAGTTCACAGCTTTTTCTACTCCTCGGGGGTTGTTCCATTTCAATGTCATGTGTTTCGGACTAATGAACGCACCTGCGTCCTTCACTAGAATGATGAGAATGCTGTTCTCTCATAGGCAAGATGTTATTACTTATATAGATGATATTTGTCTATTTAGCAATACGTGGGATGAACACTTTGTTGGTCTACATTCACTTTTATCTACTCTTAGATCTGCTGGGTTATCTGCTAGACCATCTAAGGTGTATATTGGATTCTCTGAGATTACGTTTCTAGGTCATAGGATTGGTCATGGGAATCTTCAACCTTTGGAGCAGAATGTTTCCAAGATTCTAAATCTTTCCATTCCTAGAACAAAAAAAAACAAGTCCGTAGTGTGTTAGGACTAGTGCAATATTATGGTAAATTTATTCCTAATTTATCTTCAATTACATCAGATCTGTCCACTCTACTTAGGAAAGGGGCTCCTAATGTAATTAGGTGGACTCCAGAATGCAATGCTGCTTTTCTTAAAATTAAAGATTTGTTTTCATCCCCACCGATTTTAAAACTACCCAGGCTTAATAATCTTTATACTCTTCGAACAGACGCTTCGTCCAAAGGCGTTGGTGCTGTGTTGCTTCAACAATTTGATGGACATCTGCATCCGATCACGTACATTTCGAGAAAATTAAACAAGGCGGAAATGAATTATTCGGTGTTGGAAAAAGAACTTCTCGCCGTGGTATGGGCAGTAACCAAATTAGAGAAGTATTTGTTGGGTGTATGTTTCGTAATACAGTCAGATCAGAAGGCTTTGGCGTATTTAAAGACTAAAAACCACAAATGCGCCCGAGCAGCCCGTTATTCGATTCTGATGCAGCCGTATAATTATACGATTCAAGCAATTCGGGGGTCTGACAATGTGGTGGCAGACGTACTGTCGAGGTGCCCTCAGGAAGACAGTACACAAGTTTTTAATGACAGTTAATGCATGGTCAACAGTAGTGTTGATGTAATTGGGACATTGAATTTAATTGGTTTTACCCAGAACACACTTTAATGTTTAGGGGGTAACGTGCACATATAGTGTATATAATACTGTACTGCAATGATATTCAAAAGCAAAAAAAAAAAAATTTTTTTGCGTGTATATTATCTAGAGGTTCCTAGGGGCATTGAAATAGGTAATTTGAGGACCAATTTATGCTTATACTTGCGATCGTTTGGGTTTATATCATGAATAAACATATATGGGACTGACTCTTCATTGGTGAGGTACATATTATTGTAATCTTTATCCTATGGGTAGATAATCCTATTAGATGTAATTATATTAGGTGAGTTTTGGGTCTAGTATTATTGATTAGTTTAGAGGTAATAGAGGGCGGTGTTTTTTTTTCCGTAATTTTTGTTATTATGATTATTACTTCCTACGTGGATTTTATTCATAAGGCAGTAAATTATATGACTTGTTTATCACCGTTTCATCTCATCGACGACTGACTGATAATTTTATGAGACAATTAACTGACTTAGACGTATTGAGACTTAGGATAGTATTATGCTGGTATTTTTATTATTATTACCAATAGATTTTTGAAGAAAAAAAAGAAACTGCGTTTTTTTTTCTTACAGGTGGTAGAGGGTAATTGTTGCAATATGCTTATTGTCACAATGTTATTTGCGCATAAATGGGCGCTGAACTTAACTGAGAGATATTGTAAGATTTTTAATAAGCACACTTTTGTGCACTATTATTGAACATAGAGGCCAAGGTCTTAATGTATTAACCACTCGATTTGTAGATTGGTTTATGACGTTTGCTTTTTGGTGGGTCCTTAGTGATGACGTAGATTGGTAAATAACTAAAAAATGGAGGACCATCGCCTTGTCAATGGTCAGACACATTATTGTACAGTCCGGTTTTATATTATAGCTTCGGAAGGAAGCCTATGCTAGGACTGGTATTAAGGAATGAAGTATAATATTCAACCTTACGTGGACGTGGAAGTAATACACCGTAAAAACCGGAGTCAAAATATTCCATTGTCACTGCAGTGTTTGAAGTTATTCTGGACCACAGAAATCCAGCATTGAAATATTAGTTGACTATATATTGCATGTATTATGAACAAATTTGATGACCTGATGACCGGACGTAGAACCACATTTTACCATTTAATCATCATTGGAAAATAAACCTCTGTTTGATTTAAAAAAAACACCTCAGCTTTTATAGTCCGTTAAAGTAGAGGTTGGCTGTTGCAGGTTGTTCTTCCCTTTTGAACCAGTGAGAAAAACAGGGTCGATTACGTGTTGCTACACACTCACGTTTTGGCATTCGCGTCTTATCACTGTTCATTCATCAGTGATATAAACAAAATTGGGAAGAACTTTACCGCTATTGGTGGACATTTTAATATGACTCTAACGGTTGTTGAAAGCAGACATCAAAGCGGTACGGGATCTTAACACTGATCAGAGCATGTATATTCCCAGCAGCAACATACGGCTGCGAGACTTGGACACTCAATAAAACAGTTGCAAAAAAGATTACATCATTCGAAATGAAATGCTACAGAAGGATGTTGAGAATACCCTGGACAGAAAAAAAGACCAACAGAGAAATACTGCACTCACTAAACGTACAGGAACATTGGCTCCTAAATACCATCGCAAAAAGGAAGCTGAAATTTTTCGGTCATATAAAAAGACATAATAGTCTGGAAAAAACAGTGATGGAAGGCATGGTCCCTGGAAAAAGGGGAAGGGGTCGACCTAGACGACGGTGGACCCAGGACATCACAGAGAGTCTGAACTTGTCTTTGGCTGATGCAGATCGACTTGCCCAGAATCGTGATGCGTTCAGAGCAGCTGTAATGGAGACAACGTTCTAGAAAGAATACGTCACATGATGATGAGATCCAGTGACGTTAAAGGGCTGCGATGAAGGAATTTGACTAAACCAGCGACATTGAATGTTAGTGGGCTAGGTAACAAGGAACTCGAATGAATCAACTTCATGAAACAGACAAAGATTGACATATAAGTGTTTGCAGACACTAGGAGCATAAATAAAGGGGGTTTTGTGGTACTTTTTCAGGATTAACCATTTGGTAGGGCTTCACCATGTACCAGATAGAATCTATCAGCCCTTCTAATGGCTTCGTATCTGTCATCGCTTCTCCAGAGTTGACAGAGTTCTCTTGATGTGAATGGCGATTGAAATAACCGATGGACCTATATCTAGGCTGATGGGGCATTCCTCGCTGTAAAACGGCAAACACGTCAAAGTAAAAGAAAATCAACAAAGGAAACTTTCAACCAAATAAGCAAGGCATATCTGTGTCTGCTTTTAATCATAAAATAACAAAATGAAAAAATACGACGTGGATTTTTTCAACCGAATCTAATATTCCACGTTTTGTTTTTAAAAGCATTCCACCCAGTTTAATAACAATATGTACTGTAACTCTCCTGCCTGTGAAACTAATAAAGAGTAGAGCGGGAGGCGTAGTCAACAGGCCGTCTGATCCAGACCTGGTCGACTGTTGTAGAGTTCCGCGACTGTATTTGCCTTATTAAAAGTGGTCTCGCTTTGACGGGTACATTTTAATGCACTTTAGGATAGATTTTTTTGTTTTCTACTGAATGATAGTTTTTGTACTTTCTGTCTGTCTGCTGCTGAGGGAAGATTGCAATAAAGTACTCCATGTACTGTTGCAATGGTAGTTTTGTGGAGCATCTTTGTAGATGATGCGGTTTCTAGCTCTGTGTACCATTTTCATGCATAATGCACACTTACATACACTCCCTTTCTTTCTCTCAACCCGCGTTTACACACACTCGCTCCTTTTCTCTCAACAGATACACTCACTCAACACATAGTCTCATCACGTACACTCAACTCTCAGGACAAATTCTGTCACTTTGAACACACGAACTGTCTCACTCAAAACATACTCTTATTTTCAACACACTCTCGCTCAGCACACTCTCACTCTCAACACACCCGCACTCTCAACACACTCTCATTATTAATACTCACTCTCAACACACGCGCTGATTCTCAACAGTACACTTTCTCATTCTGATCTCTCATACGCAGTCTCTGACTCTCAACACACACACACGCACACACTCTCCCAACACACACGCGCGCTCTCTGAACCCACACTTTCTCTCTCAACACACACACTTTCTCACTCTCATCTCTCATACGTAATCTCTCACTCTCAACACACATACTTTCTCGCTTTCATCTCGCATTCGTAGTCTTTTACTCTCAATACACACACAAATTATCTCTCAACACACACACTTTCTCACTTTCACCTCGCGTACGCAGTCTCTCAACATGCGAGCACACACTCACTCTGACCCCACCTGTCATTTCTATATCGGTATTTATGTTTCCGTCTCCATAATCGACAACAAAACAACAATAATAAGAACAAAACAAAAAACACGAAAACAAAAAACAAACAATATATTTTACATGTTTTTTTCCTTTAAAAATGAAACATGCTCTCTATGATTAATCAACAGCTGAGACTGAAAATGGGGAAAGAAAAGAAAAAAAATGTGAAAAAAATGTGGCGAATGATGAGAAGATTGCACTTAACTAAACAATCCCACTAGATGTGGGAAAAAATAATTTAAAAAAAAGAAAGAAGGACAAAAATTTTAACCGCGGGTTTTTCAATTCTGGATTTCAGAATGCAGACGGGAGATGGTCGCGCGGCATATGTCACATGACTCGAAAGATTGGAAACTGTAACAGTACCAACGAACAAACAATTAAAAGAACAAACGATCAAACGAACGAACGATTAAACAAAGGAACGACCAGACGAACTTTATTTTCAAAGAGTTGAGAATTAGCTGCGCAGACCCGTCTAACACTCTGCCTTTCATGTCTCTCTTATCCTATGTACTGTATCCATTCACTCTCACATGTTACTTTAAATATGAATTTACAGGCATGTGACATTATAAAGGTAATATAACTGCTTACATTTACAATATCTAATCATAATGAAGACACCAATTACATTAACAAACAATAAACAACAAAAGCAAACAAACAAACCAAGATAAAAAAACATCAGACCCACCTTAAAACATGAGAGAAGAGACGACAATAAAGGCCAAATATCAAATAAATGAAGGCAGAATTGTGTTACGTTTTAATTTCTTTCTTGCTTTTACTGCTCGTGCAAAAAGCGTCACAGGTCGGGTTGATTGTGTGGCCGTATGACCTACTACCATAGCATTTATTAGTGCTAGAGGCTAGTTAGGATGAGAATAAAACTATCATCAGTTATTATATAAAAAAATACCCCCCAGACAGCTAAGGGCAGGGTAAGGCTAAGGTGAAAGTGCCGTGTCAACTTTGGAAAGGGGACACGGCGAGGAAGTCGGCGGCGATTGTCATGGAGATTAGAGACGTAGATAGGGACAGCTCCATCACGATAAGAAAACGTGATATTTGACTAATAAATTATCGAATAAAATAAGCTTCTAACCAATGAAATGTAACCAGCGCAACGCACTACGAAATCGGCGGCAGGAAATATTAAGCCGGCAGAGAGAGACCTGCAGAGCGAGCAATGTATAGGACGCGTCATTGGCGGTCATGCTCCTAAGTTGAGGCATTCAACTATGAAGGAAATATTCTTGGATGTGTATTCATGCGCATGTATATATTATAGAGAAACATGCTCAAGTAAGTAGAAACATCGCCCTACCATTTCTTTTATTGCAGCTCAGTTGTGTATAATGAAACATATGAATAGCTGAAGAGAAATAATGAAGGATACACAAAATAAAACGAATGAAGAGGATTGAAACAGAGATTAGACAAAATGAAGAAACCTACTGAGAAAGAAATCAAATACGGCATTAAGATAACCCAGGAAATGGAAGAAGATGATGCTAGTAAGGAATATTATGAAGTACCGTACCCTGGATAGAGGTCAAGGATGGAAAATACACGTATATTCTTCTTGAGGAGAAAAATAACTAAGATTTGTTTGCTGTACAAAAATGCATGATTGATGAATATTGTTTGCTACCAGTTTCTGTTAAATAAAAGTTCATTGTTACTTACCAAGGCTGTTGAAGGATTTGCTCACCAGTTGGTCTAGTTAGATATATTATCCAAGTTAACACATCTACACCACTATTCTCTCCAACCAATCGTAACATCTATAAAAGGAACAAACGAACCACATCACCCAGACAAAGTCTAAGAAACCAACAACTCTGGCGGGCTTTAAGCCAGTAAAGATCAAACTTAGAAATGAACACCAAAATAAATAAAAGACCTAGTTATTGAACTCACTTAAAAACAAACGGTGTCTTGACTGAATGAAAACACATACACCGGTAACATAGAGTCTTTAATGGTGCCGTATCCAGTCCACATACTGCACCACACGGCTATAATTACTGGTGTCCTATCAAGTGTTTGAAAGGAGGTCTGGTGTGGTATCATGCAGTGCATCTTACGATTGACCGTGTGATAAAATAACCTAGACCGTCACATTTTCCTGTGCCATCCTGTAAGTCATTCTGTGCTCTTCACTTTCTTTTTCCCATCTCTGACATTATTCGGTATTTTCGATTCATTGTTTACACTTTCTTCCTTCAATTCCTGTCATGTCGGGGCTTCATCGACCATCCTTGCTGATTATTATAATCAATGGCTTTCCTTTGAACCCATATTGACACTTGGATCTGTTGAGCGAAATGTGGTTTACAAATGCGTAAAACACTTCCGACCAGACAAGAATGGGAGCGCCCGATTAGTGCGTAAACAAACCTTAATATGGCCACAGTCCGTTGTCTTATCACTGGTAATATTTTCTGTCTGGCCGGGTTGTTTGCTTGCAAGGAAATATCAATCTGGTGATAGATTATATTCATGCACTTACGATCGATTTGTAGCAGGTAAATGATATTGTGACAAAACGGGGTGGCCCCTATCGATCTTTGTTTCACTCCGGCAGTATTGGCACATTTGTGGTACTGATTTTTATTATTTGCTCTCAATTGCCGCACTTTTCTCTCTTTCTTGCTTTCTTTCTTGCTTTCTTTCTTTCTTTCTTCGTTATTTTTCTGCTAAGTAGCAGATATTTGAGTATGGTCGAATCATTCGACACTCCCTGTAGGTGATAATAATCACATTTGCTTGGCGCTGCCTAGATTTGTTGGCTATAGGCGCTTCAGATTAACACGTACATCGGCCAGCGCTATC
The DNA here is from genome assembly GCA_024509875.1 of Oreohelix idahoensis. Taxonomy (NCBI): domain Eukaryota; kingdom Metazoa; phylum Mollusca; class Gastropoda; order Stylommatophora; family Oreohelicidae; genus Oreohelix; species Oreohelix idahoensis. The sequence goes on along the minus strand of JAMPIV010013390.1, from coordinate 131,283 downwards.
AGCTTAATCACCGATAAGACATGGATGACAAAATTACTTTAGATAAAAGTAAGATTGCTACATCGTGAACACATGGTCATATGCGGTTACCGGTGTGTTTGTAAGTTTGTACACAAGGGCATCGGACATCTTATTACTATATATTGGAGAGTTGACCTCTGCCGTACGTTCAAAATTATCCGATGTCTGAATATTTTTAAATTGCCCCATAACCCACCTGTTTGAATATGGTTGGAGCGTTTATTTAACTCCATGACAACCGAAGGCGTGGGAAGGCAGGGAATATAATCTGATCATTTTCTCAAGCTATGTCACGTGAGAAATCGCTCGCCGAGACACCAGACTGCTACAGTGAAGAATTAGAATTCAGAATTCCTTCTTAAAATACCGGAAACCTTTTATTGGAGTATTTATCAGGACTTACAATATAGCCCAGGAAATCTCTAACATTTTAAATAAGGAAACAGGGACTGAGGAAACTGAAGGACCACACACGAAGTCAGAGAGGGAACGTATTAAATTAACAACACCCCAGACGCGTGTAAGAGGCCGATTAAAGTCTCTTTAATCATCTGAGCAAAAAAGTCTGTGAGTCAGGATTGGCGTAAGTTATGATTTACATTTCATATTTTATTACTAACACGTGAACTATCATATATATATATATATATATATATATATATATATATATATATATATATATATATATATATATATATATATATATATATATATATATATATATATATATATATATATATAACCATGGGAAGTTTAATATGTGAAACTCACTACTGGATGTCAAAATGATTTGAGGCTGGCAACCTCAGCGTATAGAATGATGATTCATGAACCACCACTGCACGGTCTGATGATTGCTTTATTGCTAGTTTCGTAAAGAGAACTAACAGCATAAAGTAGTTCCAGGTTCCATATGGAGCAGGGAGGGAAAGGTGAAAGAAATGATGTACATTCTAAGTATAATACTTACATTTTCAAAGCAGTGTAAATGTCCCTATAAACCTAGTCACTTTAAAATTAATATAAGTTTTCAAGCTTTAAACCAGTGTAAATTTCTATGTGAAAATATTCATTTTAAAGTAATGGAAGTTTCAAACTTTTCAATCAGTGTAAAACATAAATGAAAACATATTCAATTTATATTGTGAACACTTTTCAATCAGTGAAGATGTACATGTAAACAGACTCTGTCTGTATTATTAACCTTTTCATTTGAATATAAAGTAACAATGAAAGCTATTCTATTTAAATGTAAAGAAAGTTTATCCCGAGGGATTAAATTTAATTCTCATCGAGGGTAAATTCTGAGTAATTGGGATAGTGGTATGGGAAGAACAGCCGATAGGATAGTCTGGCGCTCTCTCTTCCAAACCTCTACACCTCACGGTAGAAGGGGAACGACTAAGTAAGTAAGTAAGGTATGGGAAGATAGGAACCCATAACTATGGGGTGGAATACGCCATACTCAGAAGAGCGTTTCGTTCTATTCTTTTACCATAGTTATTTGTGGTACCAGCAGAAAGTACTATCTCTGGAACAAGAAAGGAACCGTGGTCTAAGCTTTAAGACGAAGGACCCACGTGGTAGACTCCCCTTGACATTTCTGGGAAACGAGCTACCCCCAACAACCTTGATCAGAGACGAGCGTGAGCAGAGTGAAAAGAACCAACCCATAAGAAGGAGCAAAACCGGCATTGGCAGCTAAGTTCAAATATATGCTGCCACTTAACATCTCACATTCCACAAAGACTGTGATGATAACTTTTCTTGGTCCATAACTATTCAAATTATTGTCCAACTGTTGAAACTTAAAGTGATTATTAAATTTTGTTATTTGTAATGTTACAAATTTAACTTCGATTTAATCATTTTAAAGTTACTGCATGTTTGTCTCAGTCAAATTACTACACACACTCTAAACAGAGCTATACTAGAATAATAGAATTCCACTGAGTAAATCAGGGGTGGGCCCTTAAACGAGCTGAAAGTTTTCTTCTTTGATTATTGACCGCCGACCGTCAAAGCAGTCAGTGGCCATCACGCCTGGTGGTGTCTTGTACGGCCACAACAAATTGATTCCACTTTGCTCGGTCGGTGGCTATCCTTCGTACAGTGCCCCAACTCTGGTTCATTCTTTGCATCTCAGTCTCCGCAGTCCTCGGTCAAGTTGACAGATATTATATGTGATAGATCTATGAAGTATGTCAACATTATGTAAACCAACGGAAGACGATATACGTTACATGGAAAGTGACTTCTAAACATCACATTTTGTTTCTCATGCAGGAATTTTCCATGAGAGAGGGTAGTGGGAAAATACCCCTACCAATCTACGGAAGTTGCATGCTTTAAAGGACCGGACAACGTATTTGAGCATCTTGTTGTCTTACAGCACAAGAAAACTCTACCTTAATTAATACGGAAAGTCCAGAAACCAACCTAGGAACATGAACACTAAGTCACAGTGAGATTCTATTTGCAAAGTAATACCCTACACCACGTATAAAAAATATCTTAACCAAGTTACCGAAACTATTTCACTGAGCCAGAAGTCTGTATGCCCAAAAAGATATTTGGGGTGATTTGTACATTTTATCATTCTATGTTTTGTATTATTAACATGTGAAAATTGCTTGTGGATGTCCAAGTCATACGAGGCTGGCAACCTCAGCATAAAAAATGATGGTTTCATGAACCACCACTGCAAGAGCTGGTGACTGCTTCATGCGGGTATTTCATACAGAACCAAAAGCAGAGAAGTGGATGATGACAGAAGTGATGTACATACGTATAATCGAGGAAGTGGAGGGGAACTGCGGTAAGACGTGGAATACAATGGATGTGTTGAAAAAAAAATCGAAAAAAGGTGATTCGTCTTACGAGGACAAAAGACAAAGAAAATAGTCTACGTTACGGCCACAAGGCCTTCGTCAGGAAAGGAAAGAAAGTGAAGGCTAGATAGGACACATAAAAACTTAATAAAATAATAAAATAAAAACTGGGTACTTCCCTGAAGGCAAGAACCGAAATTCTATCAAAATCGCTGTCTGTTGATGAGCGCGTGGCTGAACAGAAAGTGACTTCCGCCGCCGGATGTACACAATACATACTAAGAAACTAAAAAACGAAACCGGACAATAAACTACCCAACGTGATAAAAGTGGGGACTGGAAATAGAAGAGGACAGGATGAGTGGGAGATAAACAAATATGAAATAAAAAAATGTATATGGCATACAAATAGAAGAATAGGATAAGAGTGGAAAGAGTCAAATAGAGCAAGAGAGGAGAGGGACCTCAGACAAAGGTGTGAAAAGTGTTGAGACCGGCTGGTTTTAGACACCCCATGCGGTGGATAAGACGGTTCTCAAGCTGTTCTCGGCTGAGGATGAGAAGAGGTATACAGGAGGTAGCTGTGGGCATCTGTCGGCTTGTAGTATACTGAGGTATTAAGGCCGGAGGGCGTGATAGAAATAGTAATGTCAAGGAAGTTGACAGATACTGTGGAGACGAGGGAGGTGAACTTGATGGTGGGGTGAAAGTGGTTCACAAAGTCGATGAAGCGGTGTAAATCAGTCTCAGACATATCTGTGAGACCTATGCCATCATCGATATATCTGCGGTAAAACCCAGGGAAAGGACTGGAGTATTGTTGCCATATCTGATGCTCCAAGTGGCCCATGAATAGACAGGCTACAAGCGGACAGATGCCCACAGCTACCTCCTGTATACCTCTACTCATCCTCGGGCCTGTCGTGACTCCCTTCCTTTTTCACAACTTCTCCGTCTCCGCCGTTTATGCCAAGACGACGATGACTTCCACTTACGAGCAAATGAGATGTTGGATTTCTTCCGTAACAGACTTTATCCAGAACATGTTCTCACCTCTGCTCTCCAACGTGTGCTCCCCATCTCTCGTCAGGAGGCCCTCAAACCTCACCATAAATCCACTTCGGATAGAGTCAAATTAATCTTGACCCATCACCCTCACAGTACTACTGTCAAACAGATCCTTTTCCGCCACCTCCCTATCCTCCAAGCAGAGCCTGTGACCCAAGAAGTATTCAGTGAAGCACCTTTGGTGGCATATAGACGTGACAAGAACTTGAAGGATCTTCTTGTTCACAGCCGTCTCCCAAAGGAGAATGCCACTCACTTTGGCACACTACCCTGTGGTCGGACACGATGCAACACGTGCAAGTATGTCATCTCAACCCAGACGGTGTCCTTTCCTAAGGCTACGTACACCATCACTAGTAGCTTCACGTGTGAATCGCGCAATGTCATTTATACGATCATATGTAAACGTTGCTGCAAAACCTATTTTGGCCAAACAGGCAAACGACTTGGGGACAGATTCAGCCAGCACTTAAATGACATCGCTCAGCAAAAGTCCACACCAGTTGCCATACACTTCAATGGTCCTGACCACCATGGTCCCATCGACATCCAGGTCACAGCGATCCGATCCTGCTCCTCTGACACTGCCAGCCGAGAACAGCTTAAGAACCGTCTTATCCACCGCATGGGGTGTCTAAAACCAGTCGGTCTCAACACTTTTCACACCTTTGTCTGAGGTCACCCTCTCCTCTCTTGCTCTATTTGACTCTTTCCACTCTTATCCTATTCTTCTATTTGTATGCCATATACATTTTTTAATTTCATATTTATTTATCTCCCACTCATTCTGTCCTCTTCTATTTCCAGTCCCCACTTTTATCACGTTGGGTAGTTTATTGTCCGGTTTCGTTTTTTAGTTTCTTGGAATGTATTGTGTACATCCGGCGGCGGAAGTCACTTTCTGTTCAGCCACGCGCTCATCAACAGACAGCGATTTTGATAGAATTTCGGTTCTTGCCTTCAGGGAAGTACCCAGTTTTTATTTTATTATTTTATTAAGTTTTTATGTGTCCTATCTAGCCTTCACTTTCTTTCCTTTCCTGACGAAGGCCTTGTGGCCGTAACGTAGACTATTTTCTTTGTCTTTTGTCCTCGTAAGACGAATCACCTTTTTTCGATTTTTTTTCAACCCATCCATTGTACATACGTATTACGTTAACCTTTTCAACCAGTGCAAATGTATATGTAAAATGTGTTCTATAAATGCAATAGTGTTTTTTGCTCAGTGGGGTTAACATTAATACTCAGAGAGAGTAAAGTTCTGAGGTAGATGGGATGGCATAATGAAAAAAGGGGTGTGGGGGAGACACCTGATTTTAGTGTCAGGAAATCCAATACTCAGTAAGGTGTTTGTTTCTGTCTTATTTCATGATACTAGACGGTGATACCAATAAGGGTACTAGTCTGTGGAACAAATGTGTGGTTTACGTGGCCTTCAGTCAAAGCTAGACACCGACATCAGACGGGTCTTAACAGATGCTGGACCATCTTCGCAATTACCCCACGATACTATGAGGGACGTGTTGCGGCCACCAGACGGACCAGTGACGAGAGTGAACCAATCTACAACCTGCAAAGAACAAGCATCGGCTGGAGCAGAAACCAGCCGATATCTTACTAGCAGCTAAGTACCCACTTAAAGCTGCCAAGTGAACTCTCCTAATAACAAACTTTTCAAATCAAACTAACACCTGTGATGAATCTTTAAAGGCTAACATTTCTTTTCATCAAAACCTTTATTCAGTTTTACGTTGTTAACTATAATTGAGTATTAAATTTGTTATCTGTAAATATACAAATTTATAGTTGCTTTAATAATTTTGAGTCAACTGCACCCGTATGTCTCAGTCACTTTAAACACATGTAACAGAGCTATTGAAGTAATATTTTACTGATTTAAATGAGTTGGGGGCTCATCAAACGAGCAAAATTCTTACTCATCATAGAAGGTCTGGGAAGATAGAAAGTTTACACGGCCATGATCCTATCAGCCGTAATACTTGATTTCTTTAAATTCCTATGAGGCTCCCCAAAACTGAAGCACCATTCTTCAATTCACATCTCTGCCAACAGCAATCTTGAGCTAAAGGTAGATATCTTTGAAGACCCTTAGTAGATACTCTGAAGTTTGGCCACTGTGGAGTAAGGGGAGTAAATCACGTGACATGTTTGTATCCATATTTTCCTAAAGTCTACTCCTAGTCTATTCCAATTTAAAATGATCTGTTGGGTTGATAAGACTTCTATATATAGACAACAACCAACGGGCTGATCACCCGTTTGCCAGTCACTTCGATTACGGAAACAACAGCAAATGGATTGATTTGCCGTTGCCCTAAAGACGCCAATAAGCGTGATGGGAAACAATGGCAAAGAAAACCTATCTGCTGTTGCCCTAAGACGCCACTAGGCGTAATGGCCACTGACTGCTTTGACGGTCGGTGGCTAAGGACGGAAGAAGAAGAAGAATATAGACAAGACATAGACAATCTGATATAGACAGACAAGACAAAGACAGTCTTATATATACAGAAAAGACATAGACAGTCTTATATAAACAGACAAGACAAAGACTGTCTTATATAAACAGACAAGACACAGAAAGATATAAACAGATCACACAAAGATATTCTGATATAAATAGACAACAAAAATACAGTCTGATATAGACAAGACAAAGACAGACAATCTGATATAAACAGACAAGACAAAGACAGTCTGATATAAACAGACAAGACAAAGACTGATATAAACAGACAAGACAACATTTTGATATAAGCAGACAAAACAACATTTTTATATAAACAGACAAGACAAAGACAATCCAATATAAACAGACAAGACATAGACAGACAGTCTGATATAAACAAACAAGACAATGAGAGTCCTATAAAAACAGACAAGACATAGACATTTTGATTTAAACATGCAAGACAAAGACAGTCTGATATAAACAGACAAGACAAAGACACTGATATAAACAGACAAGACAAGATTTTGATATAAACAGACAAGAAAAAGACAGTCTGATATAAACAGACAAAACATAGTCTGATATAAATAGACAAGACAAAGTCAGTCTGATATAAAGAGACAAGACTCAATTTTATATAAACAGACAAGACACAGTCTTATATAACCAAACAAAACAAAGACATTATGATATAATCATATATGACAATGACAGACTGATATAAACAGACATGACACAGACAGATATAAATAGACAAAACAAACACGTATGATATGAACAGACACGACAAACACAGTCTGAAATAAACAGACAAGACATGGACTGTCTGATATAAACAGATATGACAAAGACAGTCTGATATAAACAAACAAGACACCGACATAGATAAACAGACAAGACACGGACAGATATAAACTGACAAGACACAGATAGATATAAACAGACAAGACACAGAAGATATAAACAGACAAGACAAAGACAATCTGATATAAATAGACAATATAAAGACGGTCTGATATAAACAGACATGACAAAGACAGTCTGATATAAACGGACAAGACAAAGGCAGACTGATATCAAGAGACAAGAACCCAGCCCCTGCAGACCCGAGTAGAACAGTCCAAACTACTATTGTTTGGTCATGTCTGCAGAGTGAGAGATGATTGGCTACCAAGACAAATACGGGAAGCCAAGAGCCAGGGATCCAGACCTCCAGGACGACCCATAGTCCGCTGGAAGGACAGCCTTAAACACTTCTGAAGGACCGAGGACTATATTGGAACCAGGCTAGGAGGAAGACAGCCGTATGGCGCCCTCTCTCTGGCAAACGTCTACACCCCAGGGAAGAAGAAGAACGACTAAGTAAGTCAGTAAATTTTTCCTCTCCTGTCTTTAAACTGAGGCCCCCCTTGCCAGTATCATTATTTTGTTGTTGTTGTTGTTTTTATTCTTTTTTTTCATTGCCATATTTTTATATTTTCCTTCAGGAGTAGAAGGAATTATCTAGATTGTGCATCCCCAAGCAAACACTCGTTATAACAAACTGTTCCGTGTCAGTTAAATGCGCAAGTAGTTATATTGACGAGAGCTAATCCTTTATATGTTTCTGTTCAAGTGGCTACAGGCCTTCCGCCTGAGATGGAGATTCTTGACTGATGTTTGTTTTCCTTTCCAGGTTCGTTCTTACCCTTTTAGGTTTAGTGATAAACAATACATCGTATAATGGTTTTTAAATGATCCAACGTTCCAAAAAAATACAGCAATGCAGAAAATTCAACCAGAGTCTATTGAACGTCATTCGAGTAGCACTGGTATTTACACAATGATTTGATCGTATACTTTCGCTTAAACAAAATAGTGAGTATATCCAAAAGGAAAATATATCCAACAGAAGAAAAAAAACAACTGGTCTTGATAATCTCAAAGACGTAATTCACCTAAACTCTATAACTGCCTAGCAAAAATTTATATCTATCTAATCTCCTCCTTCCTGCACATCTCTCCTTTTTATACCTCTCCTTCTTTTTCCCGCCATTTTATTCGCACGTCTCCTCTTTATCCACACGTTACATTTATCTACATTTGCACACGTTTCTCTGTTTTTCGACTTTTTTTCACACGCCTCTCTCTACCTAAACAATGGAAAAAAAACCAGGAATCACAACATTCACTTCACACGCATAACACCCATTCATTATTATTTTCTGAAACTGCTCTACAATGCCTCTCACAGCCGTGACTGCTAACTGAACCTAAAATTATACTGCGTTTTCTGCAAAAACGCCGTATTTGCTTTTAATGTCTGTCATTCTTATATGTAGCATTATAGCACGTATAAATGCTAGTGTAGGCCAGCCGGTCACAAAACCACGGGCTTGCTTTTACGTGAACGATTCACTTATACGTAAGAGGTCGTCCACATATGACGTCACGCAGCCAGGACGGGGAAAGGGGGGGGGGGGGTCCAAAAAATTTGTGACGAAGTCTGATGATAGAGGAGAGAGACAGGGGGGTAGGGGTTAAAGAAATACAGGCCGAACTGAATAAACTGTACTGTTGATTAAAACTGGATTTAATTTTTTTTTTAATTAAACAAAAGCAAATTAACAACATCCCGACAACAGCCCGCCGAGATCAAAGACACACAAGTTTAAGCACGTTGAAAGTATTAGGGCTTGCAGTGAGCGTTAACATTTTTTTTTATTGATTTGTTTATTTTTTGGTGGGTAGAAATTCGAAAACGTTTCGCGCTGTAGAGTAAAGGTTAGACCCTGTCTCGTGTTGGGAGGCGGCACGTGAAAGGAACGGTATTTAAAAAGCTACGTTAAATAAACCAGGAAATTTGGAGCAGTCAAATGTTTAAATTGGTCCGCTCTGGCATCGATGACTGCCCCGGCTCGCCCCGAGCTCCGACTTCCCTATTCACTACTTATGAAGCATGGAACCATAAGTTATCATAGCACTAACTATACTCGTTACGAGAGATGTCGATGGTCCTCATCCAATACAATGGACACATCATCATCAACTTCACTCGTATTGAAGCTACATGGTTTGAGCTCGCCACTCACTTCCTTCTAAACCTGCCACGTCGCCGATTATACCCTTGCTTTTACCAACAGCCCAGATTTGAATTTTCATAAATCGGCTACCAATCATGTAGGTCGATTTGAATTTTTTTTTTTTTAATGTCATGGCTAAATTTGCTATTTCTGTTATAGCAACCAAATGTTTTTGCTTTTTTGTTGTGGCCTTCAAAATGTAATAAACAAAAACGTAATAATTTTCTTTTCAAAATGTACCTGATTGTAATATACTAGTTTTATCACTAAAGACTTGCCATTTCAGAAGTATTGATAACTTTTATTTTCAATTCTGTATATAAACTTAAAACGTGGTGGAAATAACCTGGCGCGCAGTAGTAGTTTACCGGGCACTATTCTAATATGGAGCGTCCGATTGATAGAGTGGTTAGAGCTCTGGTCTCTCGCGGCAAAGGTGCCCGGTTCGAATCACGATACCGGCACCCTCCAGTCTTACCGGGAATCAAACCTAGGACCAACCAAACGGCGCCATCGCCTTGCTGTGACAGTACATCGTGAAAGGACATTCAGCCAATTAGCCTATCACTTATATTTTCTTTTCTGTTGTCTGGTGTCATCCTTTATGTCCAACGAGTGCCTGTTAATTCTTCTTCTTCTTCTTCCGTCCTTAGCCACCGACCGTCAAAGCAGTCAGTGGCCATTACGCCTAGTGGCGTCTTAGGGCAACAGCAGATAGGTTTTCTTTGCCATTGTTTCCCATCACGCCTATTGGCGTCTTTAGGGCAACGGCAAATCAATCCATTTGCTGTTGTTTCCGTAATCGAAGTGACTGGCATATATGTAAACTAAAAAATGAAATCAGTTTTACAAATAAACGGTACACAGGAAACAAGGGACGTTTCGGGTTTTACCCTTCGTCAGCCACAGTTACGAACAGGTGACAAGGACAAGAATTACATATAGGTACTACAAAAATATATTATGATGAAGAACACACAAAATGAGCGATACAAGCAGATGGAACAACGGTGCTGAGCGAAACGAGAACAATAATAATGCGAGAAAATCTTAAAACCAGAAAGACATATCGAAACAAGAAAGTAAATAATCAACGAAGCGAAGACAGGAATGAACAACATTATAAAAACAAGTAAAACGTCACTTAGCTGGATCCAAGAATGAAAAACTTAAGATGGCTGAGAAAACAAGCGTCATGCGGAAGTGTCTTATGAGCGACTAGTGACGGCTAAAAAGATGCAAAAGGATACGAAACGAACCAAAGCAAAAACAAAGATAGATAGAAAAACAACGACAGAAGAAATATGAACAGAGAGAGAAGCCACCAGAATTTATGCTGGACATTAAGGCCCGCATTCACTAATTTATCATGTATGGCACAGAGCTCTGACGCTATCTTATAACTTCCCCTGTATTTCGTTGTCTTCTAGTACTGATTAATGTTCTATCCTCTCTGTCGAAGACCTTTTCCTGGTCTGTTAATACTATGTTTAGATGACCGTCATATTGGATGGTTTTTTTGTTTCGCTCAATTGTCTTAAGGTGAACAAAGTATCAGTACATCATATTCCTTCCCTCAATTGTCTTAAGGTAAACAAAGTATCAGTACATCATATTCCTTCCCTCAATTGTCTTAAGGTGAACAAAGTATCAGTACATCATATTCCTTCCCTCAATTGTCTTAAGGTGAACAAAGTATCAGTACATCATATTCCTTCCCTCAATTGTCTTAAGGTGAACAAAGTATCAGTACATCATATTCCTTCCCTCAATTGTCTTAAGGTGAACAAAGTATCAGTACATCATATTCCTTCCCTCAATTGTCCAAAGTAAGACAGACATTAATTCTTTAAGGTGAACAAAGCAGAAGCATATTTTCCCTCATATAACATTAATGTTATACACATTTTAATGTGTGACGTAGTAGTGACATACCTATGTGAACGTCTTCCAGATTCGTATTGTAAGACTGTTTGACACACTTATGTGACTCTTTAATTCACCCCGACAATTTACTGACTACAATTGAAAAAAAAAGGAATTCGGGTCTCGAATAAAACACACCTATTATATGTTTTTTTTTGTCTTTTTTATGCGTTTATCACATAATTAATTCTGGATTTAAAATAAAATAAATAAAACTGGAGCAGTGGAGCAGGCAAGGTTTTCTGTGCTTCAGCTCCGTTACTGGCTATAAAGCCCTGAATTAAACACTATTTCTTTCAACCAAACAGTCAGCTAGTGGTCCTTTTTAGGACCAGTCCTTTTCAGGACTATCAACCTGCTAGCACCGAAGAAACAACACGCACAATATACCCCAACTATAACCAATTTTCAGGTTGAATAGGGTATAACAACAATATAGTAGACAAACGAACGAACGAACGATATTTCTTTCAAAATGGGGGAGGGGGAGGGGGGGGGGGGTAAAGAGGTTAATGACGTCACACAAAGGGAGGCTGGATTGTTGTGACGAAGTGTGACAGAGAGGGGTGGGGGGGGGGGGGGGGGGGTGGGGGGGGGGTGGGGTGGGGGGGTGGTGTGGGGGTGAATATGGTGGGGGGGGGGGGGGGGGGGGGGCGGGGGGGGGGGGGGGGAGAAAGGGTTTAAAATGGCAAAAACTGCGTGACGTCATATGTGCACGACCCATCTGAAATGTAAATTTTGACATTACTACGGTACGTCTCGTGTGGTTGATGGGGTCTGTTCGTTTGTTTGATGGGGTCTGTTCGTGTGGTTGATGGGGTCTGTTCGTGTGGTTGATTGATGGGGTCTGTTCGTGTGGTTGATGGGGTCTGTTCGTGTGGTTGATTGATGGGGTCTGTTCGTGTGGTTGATGGGGTCTGTTCGTGTGGTTGATGGGGTCTGTTCGTGTGGTTGATTGATGGGGTCTGTTCGTGTGGTTGATTGATGGGGTCTGTTCGTGTGGTTGATTGGTGGGGTCTGTTCGTGTGGTTGATTGATGGGGTCTGTTCGTGTGGTTGATTGATGGGGTCTGTTCGTGTGGTTGATGGGGTCTGTTCGTGTGGTTGATTGATGGGGTCTGTTCGTGTGGTTGATTGATGAGGTCTGTTCGTGTAGTTGATTGATGAGGTCTGTTCTTGTGGGTGATTGATGGGGTCTGTTCGTGTGGTTGATGGGGTCTGTTCGTGTGGTTGATTGATGGGGTCTCTTTGTGTGGTTGATGGGGCCAGTTCGTGTAGTTGATGGGGTCAGTTCGTGTGGTTGATGGGGTCTGTTGGTGTGGTTGATGGGATCTGTTAGTGTGGTTGATGAGTTCTGTTCGAGTGGTTGATGGGGACTTTTCGTGTGGTTGATGGGGTCTTTTCGTGTGGTTGATGGGGTCTGTTGGTGTGGTTGATGGGTTTTGTTGGGATAGTTGATGGGGTCTGTTTGGGTAGTTCGTGGTCTGTTTTAGAGTTGATGGGGTCTGTTCGAGTAGTTGATTGAGTCTGGTTGGTGTAAGTTGATTCTGTGGTGTAGTTGATATGATCTGTTTGTCTATGGGGTCGTGTTGGTGTAGATTGATGGGGTCTGTTCGTAGTTCAGCGATGATAGACGGCCCGCGGGCCAGATCTGGCCCGCCAACAACTGGTTGATGGGGTCTGGCCCTTTATGTGGTTGATGGAAGCATACTCTTCAGAAATAACACACAAATGGATGTTTTGAAATAAATTGACATGAAATCAAATGTTAAAACATGATATTATATTGATGAACAGTCTGTTCAGTTGAAGGGTGATTGCATACAGGTTTTTTCCGTGTTCGTGTGGTTGATTATATCTGTTCGTGTGGTTATATATATATATATATCTCTATATATATATATGTGGTTGATGGGGCCAGTTCGTGTAGTTGATGGGGTCAGTTCGTGTGGTTGATGGGGTCTGTTGGTGTGGTTGATGGGATATGTTGGTGTGTTTGATGAGGTCTGTTCGTGTGGTTGATGGGGTCTGTTCGTGTAGTTTATGGGGATCTTATTCTGGCCCTCGTGGTGGTTACCCTTTATGGGGCCCTCTTAGCTTGGTGGTGTGGTTGATGTGTTTTGTTGGTGTAGTTGATGGGGTCTGTTGGGGTAGTTGATTGAGTCTGTTGGTGTAGTTGATGGGGTCAGTTCGTGTGGTTGATGGGGTCTGTTCGTGTGGTTGATGAGGTCTGTTGGTGTGGTTGATGGGGTCTGTTGGTGTGGTTGATGGGGTCTGTTCGTGTGGTTGATGGGGTCTGTTGGTGTGGTTGATGGGGTCTGTTGGTGTAGTTGATGGGGTCTGTTGGTGTAGTTGATGGGGTCTGTTGGTGTAGTTGATGGGGTCTGTTGGTGTAGTTGATGGGGTCTGTTGGTGTAGTTGATGGGGTCTGTTGGTGTAAGGAATAGGACTTGAATGGGAGGTCTGTGGTGTAGTTTTGTGCGTGAGGGCTGGTAACTTTGAAGTATCATGTCATGTTAAAACCAACTGCTGCTATTCTAATATGGGTCTGTTAGGTGTAGTTGATGGTGGTCTGTTTATAAGGAAAGGGGAGAACAGAAGTAGTTTTTTGATTGAACTCCTATGCTCCAGGGGATGAAGTCTAAGGAATAGCTAAAATGGTGTATTACTTCCTCATCTACCCCAGCACGTGTATTCGCCAGCTAAAGTGTGTATTCAGTTTCCAGGTTGTACCCAGTTGACAATATCCGGCTTGTGTGTATTCTACTTGATCAAGTGACATAACCGCCAGCTACATAAACCACCCCATCTACCCCTAGAACGTGACAATATTCCCGCACTAGAACATGAATCCGCCAGTCTGCAAAGGGAGGAACTAGCTACCCAGTCGTATCCCCTGCTAAAATGCTTTATTCTAAAGACCGAAAGGTGACAAATCCGCCAGAAAATGTGTTATTGTACTTTCCATCTACCCAAGAACTCAATATGCTCCAGCTAAAATGTGGATTCTAAGTTTCTAATGAACGTGAAATGGCAAGCTAAAATGTGTGTATTCTACTTTCCATCTACCCAGCACGTGACAATATCCGCGAGCTAAAAATAGTCCTCAATCTAAATGCGCCGTTTTATTTTTGAAAGCATACTTCTTATTAACATTACATTTTTCCACAGTTGACCTGGTTGCATTTTTGTTTTAAGTGATGGTAGAATATGTTAGTCTACCATGTGCCACATCAAACCTGCCAGTCGGTGAGAGATATCGACTTTCAACAAAGATCTACCGGGTGCTATTATCTGATCAATCGTGCACAAACTAGTAAATATCTACACAGCAGTAATATTTCATGTCGTAGGTAACGGAAATTGTAGCAGAAGAAAAATTTTTTTACGCTAGTTCGAATTCGTCGCAAAACAGTAGTCGAGAAACAAAATTTTCTGCACGGGGCACGAATGACTTCGTCTGTCTGACTTAGCCGCATGCTTACAGTATAATGTTGAAATTTGGTGACATTTTAAAAATCCGTTTACAGGCGTTAGATTATGTAAGACGATAAACATAAGATATTGCACATTGTGGTTGCTCTAATGTTCTGCCAATAATAGAAAGTGTTCTAAGGTGTGGGCATTGCTTAATATTCTATGAAGTTTAGGTTTGTTGTATTTCTAGGAAGTCTGGTCTCGTGGGTCCCCCTCCCCCCCCCCCTCCCCCCCCCCGCCCTCCCCTTCCACCCACATTTGTCATTGGGTAAAGGTATTCTTTATCCTTGTCCCATCCCATCCCAACTAACATAATTACCGATGTATGTTACAACGGTCGGTCTCACTCAAAATAGTAACTCGCGCCAGAAAAAAAAGTGCGCAACGCACGGTGTGCAACTTGCGCTGCGTCGG
This sequence comes from Oreohelix idahoensis, assembly GCA_024509875.1. NCBI lineage: Eukaryota > Metazoa > Mollusca > Gastropoda > Stylommatophora > Oreohelicidae > Oreohelix > Oreohelix idahoensis. Next base: position 116,012 of record JAMPIV010013390.1, on the reverse strand, counting down.
TGTTATATAAAACAAATAATTTGTTTTTATTTTTTAATATTTTTATTATTCTTTCACGAAATTAAAGTCGACAAAGAAAAAGTGCGTAAAAAGTGGTGTGATTGAGCCCTCACCCGATGTCCAAATCATGAAAACTTGAAAGTTTTTGTTGAAACCACTTATTATCAGGGAACACTCTTTGAAAACAATCCACGCACTTTCACACGAAATGTTGTCATCAAAGAACTTTTAAATTGAATCTAAAATAACATAATTCTCGCCGTGTGTACGTTGGTCACAGCTGAGGAATGCAACCGTGTTGAAATATTGTATTGTTTCCATCATATATACTCTCCCGAAAATAGTTACAATCAACCAAGAAAAGCGTTCAACTGACGGTGTTCGTGAACAGTTTGATTACACTGTATAATGGAAAGAAACCAAAAACACTCTAAGAATGTACTTCTATCTGCTCATCTGGGAACGGAAACAGCACACTATAATTAAAAACCCGTCGAACTTGACGGGTTATTGCTAGTTTCTTATATAATCAGTGTACATGATTTTTAGTAACCTCCCTTGGAGTGCTAACATTACAAGGGGATGTCACTCTATAATTTACTAGTGTAAAGACAACCTTTACCTGTCTATATCCTTCACGTCATACTAAAGCCTAGGTTATGAGCAGGTTCTTATCAAGCCGCTTTGTCCAGTCTAATCATGTTTTCTTCGTATTTTCCCTGTCCTGTTATTTTTCCCAGTTCACTTCTCCGTGCTTATGAGCCTTCCTCTACTCTATGTCTTTTACCATGGCGATACACTTACACAAACTACCTTGTGAGTTATAAATATAACTTCCTTAATCAGAGCCTGTTTTGGGAAATGAGGGTCACAATTCGCAGAATATCGACGGGCCTCGGATGGGATGACTTAACACACACACACACACACACACACACACGCACGCACACGCACACGCACACACACACACACATGCACACACATACATTCATTTGGTCCTTGTATTATTGACTTTCCATGAGATTATAATTAATAACAAAATGATATATTACATACATTGTGTCACATATTACAAACATCAAGTGGGCTAAGATGAGATGTGCACCTCAACTTTCTGCCAAAAACGAGTCTTCCTTGCTTCTTGCTCTGCAGAATCTTTCAGTATATTGCCTAATTGTAATTTCTTCAATACTTCGTGTTCTCAAGATATTATTGTCAAACTGTTTATGTTTATCCTTCATGCATTTTTAATCGCAAATACTTTTTAATTATATTTTAGCATAAAGAAGTTCGCTCTTGAGGCTACAGTTACCGAAATAGTCATGAAGTTTCAAGTTCCATAAATAAACTTGTGACTGTAGCTGATCCGTTACTATGTACAAGAAATGGAAACATCCCACAATCAGATGGGAGAACTGGCTTTAACGCTTCCAGCTTTTCACTAAGCACATGGTCATTTACGTCAACTGATCAAGATCAACACTTCCAACTTTTGTTTTTTCCTGCACAAGTTTCCCATCTATCAATGCCATGCGCGCCGAGCTCTTCTAAGCGTGGAGCCTATTACGAAGGAATTGGTGGAACCGATCCAGCCAGTGCGTCTTAAGGCATGTGCACACTGGGTAGTGCCCAGGGGCCCCACGATTCTAGGGGCCCCATGCGGGGATGATGCCATATTGTTCATAAGACATCATTTTTATTCCCGTGGGTGGGTGGGTCTGGTAGGAGCCCAGTGCCTTGCTTTGCCCAGGGCCTACAATGCTGTTAAGACGGCCCTGGGTCCAGCACCAGCCCTGTCCTTAATGTGTGTCCTATTCGCCGCCCGACTCGTAGAGTAGTTGAAGCAGAGTCAGATACACATTTACAGATGAGTAGGCTGGAGCGTGACACCACTGTGTTTCGAAGCCGGCACCTTTGCCGTGATAGGCCAACCTCCAACCAGTCTGCCATCGAACGCACTCATCAGTATGTAGACCAACCAGTCTGCCATCGGACGCACTCATCAGTATGTAGACCAACCAGTCTGCCATCGGACGCACTCATCAGTATGTAGAACTACTAAATACGTTCAAATTATCTAAACATACAACTGAACACAAATGGACGTACCTATACCACTAAATACAATCACAACATTGAGCATTTCATGAAACAATTACGTTGACGATAAATGGCATAGTCACCAGTGCTTGTCGATCCCAAGTGATCCAGCAAAAAGTATGAACACATCTCTTTAAAATAAAAATAAAATATCTACTGATCTACAACTTACGTGTCCTCTACCATTTCAGTAAGCTGTAAACTAATAGAAATATTTTTTTTTTTGGGGGGGGGGGGGGGGGGGGGGGTGGAAATAAGGATTCAAAAACTAATTTTAAAAAACAGTTTCACGTACCAGGTGTAAACTTTTACCACCCACGTGTGTGGACACACATCTCTGTTTGAGTTTTGCTATATGAGAAGCTTTTTGTAAATGTACATGTAAGAAATTAGCTTAACCCAAATACTAACCTCCACAAATTATATTTCGATAAAGGATTTTTCAATAGTGAAATGCCAGATTGCCCTTTAGGAAGCTAAGAGCTGATTGGTATTTGTTGATCGCATATTGACGGCTAACTAACTACGTTTCTCTTTCCCGCCAACTTATCCAGACTTGAGTTCAAGAAACAAAACCGTGACATCGAGCAAAGGAAAATATCCGGGATTTTTAACAAATCAATTGTCTGCTCGGCATTTTCCTACTTTTAACAGAAAGAAAAAAATAATAATAATTCTGACAAAACGATGGATTACTGCAACGGTGGGGAATTAAAAGTTATTGGGTTAATGTGAAAGTAAAAAAAAAAATAAAAAAAGGTATTTGAGTCAGTTTTACAACGAACAACAAACTAGAAATACGGGACGCTCCGGGATCACTCTTCGTCAGTCAGTCATAGATAGGAAACAAAGATATGAGACATGAATAATAAATATACTTAATTACTTACGAGTTATCTACCCTTCCAAGATGGAGGTGAAATTCGTTTCTCACCTTAGACGCCGAAAGAAAAACATCAGGAATGTGTATATTTCGATGGATATCACCATGTTATGTTAAATTATAGAATAAGAGATACACCAGAGTATCTAGTGGTGTAGATATTTTCCTATAACTGACCTCGAAACCCTTGAATCGGTCGGTTGGATCGGAGGGTTGATCAGTGAGTTAACAATTCACTATCGTAAAACAAGCTATTGTTACCGAAACAGAACCAGGCTCGACAGTAAACATGACTCACTCTAATATCTTGGGGGCTTGATATCTCGGTACTCATGGCATAGGCTGTATGAATCAAAATGGCGAAAGACTTCTAGAACTTTGTGAAATATCAAACCTCGTTGTGGCAGACACCATCTTTCCACATAAGAATATCCACAAGATAACATGGAATTCACCTGATGGCAGAACTAAGAACCAGATAGATCACTTCTGCATAAGCGCTAAATTTCGCTCATCAGTTCAAGACGTCAGAGCATACAGAGGTGCAGAGATCGGAAGCGATCATAACCTCTGCATAGCTAAAATGAGAATTAAACTGAAGAAGTTATACCAACCGAATAAAAATAGAAGAATAGATGTACACAGACTGCAATCAAATGATATAAAGAAGGAATATAATGTCAAAATGAACAACTATTTCGATGCTTTAGGCAAAATTGACAACGATATCACCACCAAGACAATCGATACTAAATGGGAACAACTGAGAACAGCAATGACAGAAGCAGCTGTAGCGACCACCGGATACCTAGTACATAAAAAGAAAAAATGGATGAGAGAAGATACTTGGGATAAAAATACAAGAAAGGAAAACAGCAAAACTTAAACTACTAGCGGCAAGTACACATAATGCAGTTGAATCTTGCAAACTAACTTATAACTTGTTAAATAAAGAAGTGAAGACAAAAACTCGAAGAGATAAAAGACATTTCATCAATGAACTGGCCGTAGAAGCTGAAAATGCTGCAAGAACTGGTAATAGTAGGTGCCTTTATCAAATTACAAAACAACTATGTCACCAGCCTACTGCTATGGAAACACCTGTTAAAGGTAAATTAGGGAATTCAATACCAACAGAAAAAGAACAAATGAAGAGATGGGCTGAGCACTTCATGGAGGTGCTAAACAGACCACCACCAACAGTAACACCTGATTTTAATAATGAAACATCCACAACCACTTTGCCAATAACTTGCGATGAATTCACGCTGGACGAGATCAAACAAGCCGTTAAAAGATTAAAAAATTTTAAAGCTGCTGGAGTTGACGAAATTTCAGGGGAAATGATTAAAGCAGTTAATGACAACAACCTCTTGAGAATTTTAGATATTATAAATGAAGTATGGAGAGAAGAACAACCACCACAACAATGGAAAGACAGTATTATTGTAAAGTTACCGAAGAAAGGTGATCTATCAGACTGTAATAACTGGCGTGGTATATCTCTATTATCAGTACCTGGAAAATTATTATGTTGCATGATGTTAGAAAGACTTAAATTGCATGCTGACGAAAAGATCAGAGAAGAACAAGCGGGTTTCAGGCCGAAACGATCATGTATTGATCAAATATTCACACTAAGAACAATTATAGAAGAATCAGTGGAAAGGCAATCGCCACTTATTATCACCTTCGTCGATTTTCAAAAAGCCTTTGATAGTCTACACCGCCCATCATTGTGGAAGATACTTACAATCTATGGTTTTCCAACAAAATATGTGAATATAATCAAAGCGCTATATGACAATGCAAGATGTTGTGTTAGAACAAATAAAGGGAATACAGAATGGTTTACAGTAGAAACAGGGGTGAAACAAGGCTGTATTATGTCACCACTACTTTTTGGAATAGCTATTGATTGGGTTATGAGAAACTATACCCACAATGAACAATTGGGTATAAAATGGACAAATGGAAAATTCCTGGGGGGGACCTGGATTTCGCAGATGATGTAGCATTCTTTAAGTTCAACACCAAGACAATCCCAAGAAGCAATAAATAATTTGTGTCATCTCTCGGTTAAAATTGGTCTCCAAATAAATGCCTCTAAAACTAAAGCTATGAACTTTTCTAACGAGACCTTTGATATCATCTTGAACGGGGAAAAACTACAGAAAGTTGAAAGTTTCAATTATTTAGGCAGTAAAATGACTCAGGATGGTGACACAACAAGAGAAATCCATACTAGAATTGCTTTGGCAGCTAGCGCCTTCAATAGATTATCTAACATTTGGAAATTACGATCATTGAATATACATACCAAGCTTCGTCTGTTTAATTCAAATGTTATCTCAGTGTTAACATACGGCTGTGAGAGTTGGAAAATAACAAAATCATTGGAGAACAAGCTGAATACATTCGAGAACAAATGTCTTAGAAAACTCATGAACATCAGTTGGAAAGAATTCAAGACTAATCGACAAATAAGAGAAGACTCTAGGCAGAAATATGTCTCCGACTATATAAGGAAAAGACGATGGTCATATATATCGGTCATGTCCTACGAATGCAAAACAACAGAATACCACTACAGGCGCTCACTTGGGTTCCTGAGGGTAAGCGGAAAAAAGGAAGACCAAAAGAAACACTCAGAAGAACAATAATAAGAGAAGGAAGAACGTTGGGCCTAAATAATGTGCAAGAGCTAAGAGGAGTGGCGTCACAACGAACAACCTGGAGAGCACTGGTTTCTGCCTTATGCGCCGTGTTTGGCGCTTAAAGAATTTATTATTATTATTATTACTTACTTAGTCGTTCCTTTTCTACTCTGCGGTGTAAAGCTTTGCTAGAGAGAGCGCCATGCTATACTATCGGATGTCTACGTCCTGGCCTGGTTCCATTCTAGTCCTCTGTCCTTCAGAGATTGTCTAGTGTTGTCCTCCCAGTGGACTCTGGGTCGTCCTGGAGGTCTGGATCCTTGGCTCTTGGTTTCCCATATTTTTCGGCGTGCACATATTCTACATCAAACAGTGGTTATAGACGGTGTGCACATATTCTACATCAAACAGTGGTTATAGACGGTGTGCACATATTCTACATCAAACAGTGGTTATAGACGGTGTGCACATATTCTACATCAAACAGTGGTTATAGACAGTGTAACAGTGGTTATAGACGGTGTGCACATATTCTACATCAAACAGTGGTTATAGACGGTGTGCACATATTCTACATCAAACAGTGGTTATAGACGGTGTGCACATATTCTACATCAAACAGTGGTTATAGACGGTGTGCACATATTCTACATCAAACAGTGGTTATAGACGGTGTGCACATATTCTACATCAAACAGTGGTTATAGACGGTGTGCACATATTCTACTACACACAGTGGTTATAGAAGGTGTGCACATATTCTACATCAAACAGTGGTTATAGACGGTGTGCACATATTCTACAACACACAGTGGTTATAGACGGTGTGCACATATTCTACATCAAACAGTGGTTATAGATGGTGTACAATATTCTACATCAAACAGTGGTTATAGACGGTGTGCACATATTCTACATCAAACAGTGGTTATAGACGGTGTGCACATATTCTACAACACACAGTGGTTATAGACGGTGTGCAATATTCTACATCAAACAGTGGTTATAGACGGTGTGCAATATTCGACATCAAACAGTGGTTATAGACGGTGTGCCTATATTGTACAACACACAGTGGTTATAGACGGTTTGCAAATATTCTACATCAAACAAAGGTTATAAACGGTGTGCAAGTATTCCACGGCAAATAGTGGTTATAGACGGTGTGCAATATTCGACATCAAACAGTGGTTATAGACGGTGTGCACATATTCTACATCAAACAGTGGTTATAGACGGTGTGCGCATATTCTACATCAAACAGTGGTTATAGACGGTGTGCACATATTCTACATCAAACAGTGGTTATAAACGGTGTGCAAGTATTCCACGGAAAATAGTGGTTATAGACGGTGTGCAATATTCTACATCAAACAGTGGTTATAGACGGTGTGCATATATTCTACATCAAACAGTGGTTATAGACGGTGTGCACATATTCTACATCAAACAGTGGTTATAGACGGTGTGCACATATTCTACATCAAACAGTGGTTATAAACGGTGTGCAAGTATTCCACAACAAATAGTGGTTATAGACGGTGTGCAATATTCTACAACAAACAATGGTAATAGACGGTGTGCAATATTCTACAACAAACAATGGTTATAGACGGTGTGCAATATTCTACAACAAACAATGGTAATAGACGGTGTGCAATACTACAACAAACTATGGTTATAAACGGTGTGCAATATTCTACAATAAACAATGGTAATAGACAGCACGCAATATTCTACAACAAACAATGGTTATAAACAGTGTACATTATTCTGTAATAAAAAGTGGTAATAGACAGTGTGGAAGCTTTCTATAACAAATAGTGGTTTATGTGCGTATAAACGATTTACACGGAATGGAAAACTAACAGTGGTTACAGGCTTTGTGCAAGTATTCTACAACTAACAGTGGTCATATATGGCGTCAAGTATTCACCAACAAACAAGGCTTATAAAAGACGTACACATTTTCTACAACAAACAGTCATTATAAACGATGCAGGGCCTAAACAATTTTTACAACAAACAGTACTTATAAACGATGTACACATATTCTGCAATAAACAGTCAGTATAACCGATGTACAGCTATTCTACAACAAACAATCATTATACACGTTGTACACATATTCTACTACAAACAGTCATTATAAACGATGTAAAAATATTATACAACAAACAGTCATTATAAACTATGTACATATATTCAACAACAAACAGTCATTATAAACTATGTACATATATTCAACAACAAACAGTCATTATAAACGATGTACACATATTCAACAACAAACAGTCATTATAAACGATGTTTACACATTCAACTACAAACAATCATTATAAAAGATGTACACATATTCTACTATAAACAGTCATTATAAACGATGTACACATTTTCTACTACAGTCATTATAAACGATGTACACATATTCAACAACAAACAGTCATTATAAACGATGTATACACATTCTACTACAAACAGTCATTATAAACGATGTACGCATATTGTACTATAAACAGTCATTATAAACGATGTACCCATTTTCTACTACAAACCGTCATTATAAACGATGTAAACATATTATACAACAAACAGTCATTATAAACTATGTACACATATTCAACAACAAACAGTCATTATAAAGGATGTAAACATATTATACAACGAACAGTCATTATAAACGATGTAAACATATTATAGAACAAACTATCATTATAAACGATATACACATATTCTACAACAATCAGTCATTATTAACGATGTATACATATTCTGTTACAAAAAGTCATTATAAACGATGTAGGCCTACACATATTCTGTAACAAACAGTTATTATAAACGAAGTACACATATTCTTCAAAAAAAACCCATTATAAACGATGTATAGCCTACATATTCTATAACAAACAGTCATTATAAACGATGTAGGCCTACACATATTCTATAACAAACAGTCATTATAAACGATGTACACATGTTCTACTACCAGCAGTCATTATAAACCATGTACACATATTGTACTACAAACAGTTCTTAAGCAGGCAAACAAACAGATGCGTCATCATTTATATAGACACACATAAACACAACAAATGAACACATAAACAGGCACAAAGTCATTCATAGAAGCACACAGAGACAGTCAGCAGGTACACATATACAAAATAATCATTTTTCAACAGTGGTCCTAATTATGTGATACTCCCCCCTGGTCTGATGGGTAGTGAGATCGGATGCCTAGCCTCCTCGGATAAGGGCGAAAAAATAGGAGGTTCCGTGTGCAAGTTGCGCACGTTAAAAATCCTACGGCAGTTGGAAAATCGTAAAGAGTGGGCCATAAGGCCGCTACCTTGGCAAAATTTAAAAATTAGGAAACTTACCCACCACAAGAATATTTATAGAATGTGTGACTCCTATACAGTATATACATACATTGGGATTCTCGCCGGTGCTACGGAGTTCGTGCACTGCGCTGAGATACTCCTTGTGTGATCTAAGGGAGGAGATCGGAGCACTGATAGCGTTGTCCGTGTGCAATGAAGCTAGTCCTTGGGGCCAAGCCAGGTCAACGGACACGCAAATGCATGAACATACACACATAAGGAGACTAACACAACATTACACATATGTGCGAATATATACACACACGCAAACAAAGATACACACTTAACACCACCATCCCGTTGTATCATTTCTTTCCCTTGCCTGTCGTCAGTCCCTAATCAAACACGTGCCAAATCACATACTTTAAATTAGCCTACTTACCAAGTGTTTAGCTTAACCTAGGAAAAATACACCATGTAAATCCAAACATTTCTACCTGGTCCAGCACGCCAACAGGTGATGTAACAGCAGTCCAGGTTAATCCAAGCTTTCGACCTGACGAAGCGCTCAAACACATGTCTGGTTAACACTCAAACGATATCCTGTAAGGGACGCGATACTCCCGGCGCTATGTCACAGGTCAACTAGAATGATTCTCGGAATCTTCTCGCTGCAAAAAACAAAACAGTGTCGTAATAATAGTCGTGATGATGATGATAATGGTGATATTGATGATGGTGATGATGATGGTGAAATTGTATGAATACTAATAATGCCATAATTATCATGACCTTTCATCTTAGAGTGGAACATACAGCTTCATCTAGTTCATGCCGTGCCTTCCCTTTAAGAATTTTTTTTTTTTTTAATTAAAGACATGGGAGGAGAACGGAATAACAAAAGACGAGCTTCATTTGCCTCGCTCACCCACCATTACTGGAGAGTCTACCATGTTTAAGCTAATCTTCGGTTATAATTAGAGTATTCATTGTAATTTTTATTTTCAATTTTGTGTGCCATTTACACCATAAAATTATGTACAAGTGATAGCACACTGAGTGATATAGTTTTTTTTTTTTTTTTTTTTTTTTTTTTGCGTTCGCCCGCTAATACTCGAGGCGAAATCTCAGGTTATTATTTTTTTTTTTTTAATGTCTAACCTGACATTGATTTTACGTGAGTATCCCTTTATTTCTTGTACAGAGACAGGTGTCCCTCGCCATTCAGGCAAATACTCGCCGATTTCGGAGGTACCCATTGCAGCTGGGTCGCTCAGGAGCCGCCAGTCCCTGGTCGACGACACTCCTTCAAATGTCCTCGCCAGGTCTCGAGTTAATCCAGTCCAAATCCCGGTCGACGAAAAATCCTCAAATGCCGTCGCCCGGGTTTGATCCTGTATCACCCGGTCGCCAGAGCGGTGTTGTAACCACTACGCTAGCGCGGCTCCCTGATATAGTTTAATTTTCACATAATTATTTTATTGCGTCACTGATTTATCCTTCATTATTTACAGTATATTAGTGTCTGAGATTTTTACGTAGTTTGTACATCTTTTATTGCTAGAGTATTTATTTAGTGATAACGTTCATTAAATTGTTATTGTAATGTTCGTAATGACTTGTTTTTCTTGGTTGTTGTGTTTCTTCCTACCATTGTTTATATTGTTTGAACTAATTTCGGAGCGCCTATGTTAATTCATTTCTACTTATTACAGATGGTGTTAACTTACTATTATTGTTATAATCTGACTTGGTTTTGGGGAGGGTCTATTGTTATCTCTCAACCACTGTCCATGGGGCATGGTCCCATCAGGAAATCAACATTTATTAAATAATGAGAGAAATCCGAGGCCTGTGACTTTTAAATGAATAATACACATAAATGTGTATTACGTTAGTCTTATTGTATGGCTCTGAAACATGGAGAACAGCAAACACAACCACCAAAAAGCTACAGACTTTCATAAATGAGTGCTTGTGTAGACTAGAAGAATTAAAGTGGTACTACAATGTCAACAATGTGGAAGTGATGACAAGAACCAGAACCAGTGGACAAAGAGATGACAAGAACCAGACACCAGTGGACAAAGTGATGACAAGAACCAGACACCAGTGGACAAAGTGATGACAAGAACCAGACACCAGTGGACAAAAAAGATGACAAGAACCAGACACCAGTGAACAAAGAGATGACAAGAACGAGACACCAGTGGACAAAGTGATGACAAGAACCAGACACCAGTGGACAAAGAGATGACAAGAACCAGACATCAGTGGACAAAGAGATGACAAGAACCAGACACCAGTGGATAAAGAGATGACAAGAACCAGACACCAGTGGACAAAGAGATGACAAGAACCAGACACCAGTGGACAAAGAGATGACAAGAACCAGACACCAGTGGACAAAGAGATGACAAGAACCAGACACCAGTGGACAAAGAGACGAGAAGAAGATGCTGATCATGGATAAGACACACATTGAGGAAACCTATGGATAGCATTACAAGGTAGTCCTTGTTCTGTAACCCTCAGAGTAAGAGAGGCAGAGGTATGCCAAGAAACACATGGAGAAGAGAACTGGAGACAGAAGTAAAAATTATGAGGAAAACGTGGCAAGAGCTTGAGCTGATGTCACGTGACAGGAGGACTTATATATATGTGTCATATGTGTGCTGACGGCCTATGCTCTTTGGCGAGCTAAAGGGTATTGCCTGATTGGCACATAAATGGATTTGCTATAGGCACTCGTAAGAAATAAAAAAGTAGAAGACTAGACAACAGAAAACCCACCCACGTGATCGGTTTACAGGGGACTTGACCCCAGGACCATCTAAACGGCAACACCGCCTCGCTACGGGAATGAATCGTGACTAACCACCCTGCCAACTAGGCACCACAAAAATGGTGCTTCGTGGACAAGGGTCATTAGCACGAATCCTCGACGTAACTATCGAATTTAGGACCGAAGAACTATCCCGAATAATTACTGGCGTAATCACTTCTATAGCTTTCCTACTACAGTAACTAGTATAGGCCTGATTCCAGAAGACAAAAGCCGTAATACTGTTTCTAGTACATATAGACTGTTGCACTTTTTTATTTGTTACCAGTGCCTGCAACATACGATTTATGTGCGGTATTCATCCCATCATTGTTTGACAGTAAAAATGTGACAGTACAAAACGTGACAGTAACAATTATAACAATTCCGTAAAGTGGTGACAGTAGAAATGCGACAGTAGAACTGTTAACAATTCCGGAAAGTGGTGACAGTAGAACTATTAACTATTCCGGAAAATGAGGAGTGTAGAACTGTTAATAATTGCGGAAATTGGTGACAGTAGAACTGGTAACAACTCTGGAAAGTAGTGGCAGTAGAAATGTTAACAATTCCGGACAGTGGTGACAGTAGAAATGTTAACAATTCCGGACAGTGGTGACAGTAGAAATGTTAACAATTCCGGAAATTGGTGACAGTAGAACTGTTAACAATTTCGGAAAGTGGTGGTGGAGGGGAAAAATATAATTTTGATTGCGATGATGCCGGCCGTACATATATTTAAAACAGCATTCCATCTCTTATTGTGCAAATAGTCAAGCTATTACTTACCAAATTCTCGTCTGATTTTGAGCAGTACTTATTCAAATGATCATTCCAGAAAGAGAGAATATTAACAACACAAATATAGATATGTTGTGTCTGCGAGCGTGTACAAATAATAAGAGGGCATTAAGTGACAGGAAGGGGGGGGGGGGATAATATTTTGAGAAGGGTGTTCATCTGTTTGAGGCGGGCCTATAAAAACATACTCTCTCCTCCCAAATGATATGCTAAAACAACTTGACTATTCGTTAGCCCCACGGGGCAGATCTATTTCCGACAGCCTTTGACCTGGGTTATGTATGTTGTAAAAGAATGCTTCTCAAAGTGTGTTCAGCGCAAACGTGTGGCTCCGCGACAGTGTTGTTGGGGTTCCAAGTTATTGAAAGTGTTGCTGGGGAAGAATAGGACCCGAACTGCAAAAGAGAGCAAATAGTTGTGTATCTGTGTGTTTGTATGTTTGCATACGTATTTTCAAGTACACTTTTTAACTGAAAGACGTAGTTAAGAAAAACTGAAAGACCTAGTTAGGAAAAACTGAAAGACGCAAGATGTAGTTAAAAACAATGAACATTTAACTTGGATCAGCAACGACAGCACGGGCTATCAATGTTAACAAAATGGTTAACAAAATGGTTAACAAAATGTCCTATGTCTGATATTGCCGTAGGGGAATAGAGTGTTTAAACGTCACAAAACTAGGTCAAGTTTTATGAGGGGGCGTGATCAGTTCGTTTCCTCTCTGTCTTTGCCTTCTCTAACTCAAGAGCACAGGAAGGTAACCATTTTAACTGAATACACGGGAGCGTGACGATTCCAGGCTTCGAAACCTGAAACCCGGTAAGTTTTGCCGCGAGAAGTGCTCCATCAATTGGATGCTCATCAATAATATATAGTTATGTTTCTCCGTACCGATAAGATGAACAAAGACACTAGTTGTGTGAGCCCTGGTGGCTCTAACTTGTGATTAGTCATGTTGTTGTATGAGCCTTGGTGGCTCTAACTTGTGATTAGTCATGTTGTTGTGTGAGCCCTGGTGGCTCTAACTTGTGATTAGTCATGTTGTTGTGTGAGCCCTGGTGGCTCTAACTTGTGATTAGTCATGTTGTTGTGTGAGCCCTGGTGGCTCTAACTTGTGATTAGTCATGTTGTTGTGTGAGCCCTGGTGGCTCTAACTTGTGATTAGTCATGTTGTTGTGTGAGCCCTGGTGGCTCTAACTTGTGATTAGTCATGTTGTTGTGTGAGCCCTGGTGGCTCTAACTTGTGATTAGTCATGTTGCTGTGTGAGCCCTGGTGGCTCTAACTTGTGATTAGTCATGTTGTTGTGTGAGCCCTGCTGGCTCTAACTTGTGATTAGTCATGTTGTTGTGTGAGCCCTGGTGGCTCTAACTTGGGATTAGTCATGTTGTTGTGTGAGCCCTGGTGGCTCTAACTTGTGATTAGTCATGTTGTTGTGGCTCTAACTTGTGATTAGTCATGTTGTTGTGTGAGCCCTGGTGGCTCTAACTTGGGATTAGTCATGTTGTTGTGTGAGCCCTGGTGGCTCTAACTTGTGATTAGTCATGTTGTTGTGTGAGCCCTGGTGGCTCTAACTTGTGATTAGTCATGTTGTTGTATGAGCCTTGGTGGCTCTAACTTGTGATTAATCATTCTGTATGAGCCCTGGTGGCTTTAACTTGTGATTAGTCATGTTGTTATATGAGCCCTGGTGGCTCTAACTTGTGATTAATCATGTTGTTATATGAGCCCTGGTGGCTCTAACTTGTGATTTGTCATGTTGTTGTATGAACCCTGGTGGCTCTACCTTGTGATTAATCATGCTGTATGAGCCCTGGTGGCTTTAACTTGTGATTAGTCATGTTGTCATATGAGCCCTGGTGGCTCTAACTTGTGATTAGTCATGTTGTTGTGTGAGCCCTGGTGGCTCTAACTTGTGATTAGTCATGTTGTTGTGTGAGCCCTGGTGGCTCTAACTTGTGTGATTTGTTGTGTGAGTCTCTAACTGTTGTTGTAGTGTGAGCCCTGGTGGCTCTAACTTGTGATTAGTCATGTTGTTGTGTGAGCCCTGGTGGCTCTAACTTGTGATTAGTCATGTTGTTGTGTGAGCCCTGGTGGCTCTAACTTGTGATTAGTCATGTTGTTGTGTGAGCCCTGGTGGCTCTAACTTGTGATTAGTCATGTTGTTGTGTGAGCCCTGGTGGCTCTAACTTGTGATTAGTCATGTTGTTGTGTGAGCCCTGGTGGCTCTAACTTGTGATTAGTCATGTTGTTGTGTGAGCCCTGGTGGCTCTAACTTGTGATTAGTCATGTTGCTGTGTGAGCCCTGGTGGCTCTAACTTGTGATTAGTCATGTTGTTGTGTGAGCCCTGCTGGCTCTAACTTGTGATTAGTCACGTTGTTGTGTGAGCCCTGGTGGCTCTAACTTGGGATTAGTCATGTTGTTGTGTGAGCCCTGGTGGCTCTAACTTGTGATTAGTCATGTTGTTGTGTGAGCCCTGGTGGCTCTAACTTGTGATTAGTCATGTTGTTGTGTGAGCCCTGGTGGCTCTAACTTGTGATTAGTCATGTTGTTGTGTGAGCCCTGGTGGCTCTAACTTGTGATTAGTCATGTTGTTGTATGAGCCTTGGTGGCTCTAACTTGTGATTAATCATTCTGTATGAGCCCTGGTGGCTTTAACTTGTGATTAGTCATGTTGTTATATGAGCCCTGGTGGCTCTAACTTGTGATTAATCATGTTGTTATATGAGCCCTGGTGGCTCTAACTTGTGATTTGTCATGTTGTTGTATAAACCCTGGTGGCTCTACCTTGTGATTAATCATGCTGTATGAGCCCTGGTGGCTTTAACTTGTGATTAGTCATGTTGTCATATGAGCCCTGGTGGCTCTAACTTGTGATTAATCATGTTGTTATATGAGCCCTGGTGGCTCTAACTTGTGATTAGTCATGTTGTTGTGTGAGCCCTGGTGGCTCTAACTTGTGATTAGTCATGTTGTTGTGTGAGCCCTGGTGGCTCTAACTTGTGATTAGTCATGTAGTTGTGTGAGCCCTGGTGGCTCTAACTTGTGATTAGTCATGTTGTTGTGTGAGCCCTGGTGGCTCTAACTTGTGATTAATCATGTTGTTGTGTGAGCCCTGGTGGCTCTAACTTGTGATTAGTCATGTTGTTGTGTGAGCCCTGGTGGCTCTAACTTGTGATTAGTCATGTTGTTGTGTGAGCCCTGGTGGCTCTAACTTGTGATTAGTCATGTTGTTGTGTGAGCCCTGCTGGCTCTAACTTGTGATTAGTCATGTTGTTGTGTGAGCCCTGGTGGCTCTAACTTGTGATTAGTCATGTTGTTGTGTGAGCCCTGGTGGCTCTAACTTGTGATTAGTCATGTTGTTGTGTGAGCCCTGGTGGCTCTAACTTGTGATTAGTCATGTTGTTGTGTGAGCCCTGGTGGCTCTAACTTGTGATTAGTCATGTTGTTATATGAGCCTTGGTGGCTCTAACTTGTGATTAATCATTCTGTATGAGCCCTGGTGGCTTTAACTTGTGATTAGTCATGTTGTTATATGAGCCCTGGTGGCTCTAACTTGTGATTAATCATGTTGTTATATGAGCCCTGGTGGCTCTAACTTGTGATTTGTCATGTTGTTGTATGAACCCTGGTGGCTCTACCTTGTGATTAATCATGCTGTATGAGCCCTGGTGGCTTTAACTTGTGATTAGTCATGTTGTTGTATGAGCCCTGGTTTTTTCCTTGACTTTATATCCTTTTCGTGTATGTAACTTGTTCTCGTTTCCGCATTTAGATTACTTGTTTGTGTTTTAGAATTTTTTTTTTTTACTTTTAATTTCTACAGGACGGGGTAACCAGTCTCCATGGCCAACCCTTTTTATTTCTCTTGTACGAGATGCGTGTTAGGGTTCTAGTTGAATAAAATAATAAACTCACGGAAATCAGTGAATGGCTGACAGAAAGATTTCTTGAAATTTCAATCCACGATGTGCCAAAATCACTGCCTTGTGCGTTAAGCTGCTTTTCTGAAATAAGATTTACCTAATACGTCGTTAACCCAAAAAAAAAACAACAACAAACCAGGCTGGATGTAGAGACAGATGTGAGGTTCCGGTTTGCCAGTCATCAGTCAGAGTTGGACCAGGAGATGACAGAAATAAGATTTTATCTGGAGTTATTAGGGCCAGAATAAGCATTAGTTTGTTTGAAATTGCCAGCACCCTTATTCGATAAAGGCTTTTAGAATCCCGACACCTACAAATCTGCCCTGTGTTAAAAGTAAATAGTTGTAACATAGCAAATAATATTAACTCACATAGAAAGACTGCATCTTAAACAGCTGCAGAACATTCTATCGGCCATTATGTGCATAAAAGTCTGGATATATTATTGGCTCTATTGGGGTAAGTTGTAACATGTACATTTAATTTTTTTACATTTGACTTTAACATACATGAATTGCTTATTGATGTACAGTTGCATATGGGGCTGGCAATCTCATCATGTAAAAGAACTTGTCACATTAACCACCACTGCAAGAGCTGGTGACTACTTCGTGCGGGTTTCCTCAACAACAACAAACTAATAGCAGAGGTAACCCGAGACACCATAGCGAGAAGAAAGCTGATGATGACACCATGGTATATGCATATATTTTGATGTCAGATTTATTATATATATATATATATATATATGTCGTTTTACATTTGTCATTACTAACATGTGAACTAATATATATATAACTTGGCATGCATGTGTTGACGGTTTATGTTCTGAAGAAAGAGCTGAAGGATAATGATGATGATTTAAACGACGTTATCTCATTTATTAAAAGAAGATAAAAACGGCCAAAAAAACTACATTTTTAACAGTATTTTGATCTCTTTTATATATATATAGATGCACGTTTTCATAAATGTATAGACTTGCAAGGGTTCTTCGGTCAGATATAAAAATTGGTTAAGGTCCTGTGGTGTAAAAACATTTGAGAAACACTGCTTTAAAACGTTTACAAAGCCTTGCTACAAACCAACAATAATCGCATTGTGTTAAAAATAATCTTCACATTATGAGAAAAAACTTCAAACTCTGATTTCAGTTTACACTTTCTGAACTGAAACAGCCACATCTGGCCAGAAGTATCCACCTTCAACTGACTTAATAAGAGGGGTCAGACAAGGATTGCGCGTTAACCTTTTGTGCATGTAATATCCACACAGACACCATTTTAAAACATACGATAAGCTGGGACTTACATTAGTCGAAGATCAATATGAACTTTAGATACGCAGATGAGACAGTTTTGTTAGCTGAACGCGAAAAGGGATTGTGGGACCTAGAGAAGACTGTAATTAAAATTTATCGCGAATATGAATTGAACATTAACACTTAGAAAAGGAATGCTGTGACAATTAGCGAAATAGATCAGAAGCTAACTTCAAAATTGCTAATAAATATGACAATACCTGAACAAGTCAAGCGTATTTTCTGCTCCCCATTCAAATATATATACAGTATTTACCTGTCAAGGATCTCAGTTCTGTCTTCTGACTGCTTGTTGATTGCCTCGCGCTTCTAGCATCATGCAGTAATGAGGACTTATATTTAATACGTTGTCACTTTCGTGTTTATTTAGTTATTGTTTGTTACAGGCAGAATGTACCTACTGTTCCCTGGGGCATGTGATCAGAGGCAACAAATATGAGGATGTGTATGCAACTGGCAATTCCATCTTGTAAAATAAATTATTACAGAAACCACGAGGCAAGATCGTGTGTTTTGACGTGGGCTTCACCGTGGGGTGAAAAAAAGGGCGGGGGGAGGGGCATAAGCCGCGGTGGATCCATGCTCTATGCGGAACAAAAGAAAAGATGATATTATTATTGTTTTGGTGTTATTATCTCATGTTATTGAATCCGGATTTAGACATTCGGATATTACCGTCACGAGGGGTTCACTGCAAGGGTCATGGCTGTTGAGGTAGGTGCAAGAGGTCTAGTGGCTGCCTCAATGTATATCTACTGAAACTGTTGGGCTTAAAAGGGCAGTCAAGATCAAGGGCACTTAAGAGACTCCAGTGAAACTACGGAAATGGCATCGTGCCGGCTGTAGACCAACTGCAACGGGCTATGGAATTCAGTACAGTTGTGGCCGTATAACCTACCACCATAGCATTTATTCGTGCTAGAGTCTAATCATAATAAAATAATAGAATTATCATTCACTATTATAAAAAAGAAGCAAGCAAGATTTTTTTACAAATAAAAAAAAAGAAACAAATATAAAAAAGCCCGAGACACACTGAGTGCAGGGTGAAGTGAGGTGAAATTAACTATGTCAGTTTTGACATAACCCACGCCAGTATTCGGCGGGAGTTGCCATGGAGATTAGTGACGTAGATAGGAATGGTCTCACCCCCTGTAAAATAACATGATAGAATGACCAATAAATAAATTAATAGAATAAAGCTTTGACCAATAAAAAGTGGCCAGCAGCGCGCACTACTGGAAGCCGGCAAAAAGCTAGGATGCTAAAAGTTAGTTGTACGGAGTTGAGCATTGCATTAAGACGTGTTTGTAACCGTCTTGCTCCTACGTTGAGGTATTCAACAAGAATCAAGACATGTGGAATAATACAGCAGTCAACTTGTGGAATAATACAGCAATCAACATGTGGAATAATACTGCAGTCAACGTGTGGAATAATACAGCAGTCAACACGTGGAATACTACAGCAGTCAATGTGTGGAATAATACAGATGTCAACTTGTGGAATACTACAGCAGTCAACATGTGGAATAATACAGCAGTCAACATGTGCAAAAAGACAGCAGTCAACATGTGGAATACTACAGCAGTCAACATGTGGAATACTACAGAAGTCAACATATGGAATAATACAGCAGTTAACAATAGGAATAATACAGCAGTCAACAAGTGGAATAATACAGCAGTCAACATGTGGAATACCACAGCAGTCAACATGTGGAATACTACAGCAGTCAACATGTGGAATAATACAGCAGTCAACATGTGGAATATTACAGCAGCCAAAATGTGGAATACTACAGCAGTCAACATGTGGAATAATACAGCAGTCTACATGTGAAATACTACAGCAGTCAACATATGGAATACTACTGCAGACAACATGTTGAATACTACAGCAGTCATCATGTGGAATACTACAGCAATCAACATGTGGAATACTTCAGCAGTCAACATGTGAAATACTACATCAGTCAACATGTGGAATACTACAGCAGTCAACATGTGGAATACTACAGCAGTCAACATGTGGAATACTACAGCAGTCAACACGCGGAATAATACAGTAGTCAATATTAGGAATAATACAACAGTCTACATTAGGAATAATACAACAAATTTACATTTGGAATACTACAGCAATCAACATGTGGAATACTACATCAGCCAACATGTGGAATACTACATCAGTCAACATGTGGAATAATACAGCAGTCAACATGTGGAATAATACAGCAGTCAACTTCTGGAATACTACAGCAGTCAACATGTGGAATAATACAGCAGTCAACATGTGGGATAATACAGCAGTCAACATGTGGAATAATACAGCAGTCAACATGTGGAATACTATAGCAGTCAACATGTGGAATAAGACAGCAGTCAACATGTGGAATACTACTGCTGTCAACATGTGGAATACTACAGCAGTCAACATGTGGAATAATACAATAGCCAACATGTGGAATACTGCAGCAGTCAACATGTGCAAAAAGACAGCAGTCAACATGTGGAATACTACAGCTGTCAAAATGTGGAATACTACAGAAGTCAACATTAGGAATAATACAGCAGTAAACATTAGGAAAAATACAGCAGTCAACATGTGAAATAATACAACAATCAACAAGTGGAATACTACAGCAGTCAACATGTGGACAAATACAGCAGTCAGCATGTGGAATAATACAGCAGTCAACATGTAGAATACTACAGCAGTCAACATGTGGAATACTACAGCAGTCAACATGTGGAATACTACAGCAGTCAACATGTGAAATACTACAGCAGTCAATATGTGGAATAATACAGCAGTCAACGTGTTGAATACTTCAGCAGTCAAAATGTGGAATACTACAGCAGTCAACATGTGGAATAATATAGCAGTCAATTTGTGGAATACTACAGCAGTCAACATATGGAATACTACAGCAGTCAATATGTGGAATACTACAGCAGTCAACATGTGGAATACTACAGCAGTCAACATGTGGAATACTACAGCAGTCAACATGTGGAATACTACAGCAGTCAACATGTGGAATACTACAGCAGTCAACATGTGGAATACTACAGCAGTCAACATGCGGAATAATACAGTAGGTTATATTAGGAATAATACAACAGTCTACATTAGGAATAATACAACAATTCTACATTTGGAATACTACAGCAATCAACATGTGGAATACTACATCAGCCAACATGTGGAATACTACATCAATCAACATGTGGAATAATACAGCAGTCAACATGTGGAATGATACAGCAGTCAACATGTGGAATAAAACAGCAGTCAACATTAGTTTAATACATCAGTCAATATGTGGAATACTACAGCAGTCAACATGTGGAATACTACAGCAGTCAACATGTGGAATACTACAGCAGTCAACATGTGGAATACTACCGCAGTCAACATGGTGAATAATACAGCAGTCAATATTGGGAATAATTCAGCAGTCAACATGTGGAATAATACAGCAGTCAACATGTGGAATAATACAGCAATCAACATTAGGAATAATACAGCAATCAACATTAGGAATAATACAGCAGTCAATATTAGGAATAATACAGCAATCAACGTTAGTAGTAACATAACAGTCAACATTAGGAATAATACAGCAGTCAATATTAGGAATAGTACAATAGTCTACATTGGGAATAATGCAGCAATCAACATTAGGAATAATACAGTAGCCAACATTAGGAATGACATAACTGTCAACATTAGGAATAATACAGTAGTCAACATTAGGAAAGACATAACAGTCAACATTAGGAATAATACAGTAGTCAACATTAGAAATGGCATAACAGTCAACATTAGAAATAATACATCAGTCAACATTAGGAATAACATAACATTCAACATTAAGAATAATACAGCAGTCAATATTGGGAATAATACAGAAGTCAACATTAGGAATAATACAGCAGTTAACATTGTGAATAATACAGTAGTAACATTAGGAATAATACTGTAGTCAACATTAGGAATGACATAACAGTCAACATTAGGAATAATAAAGTAGTCAACATTAGGAATGACACAACATTCAACATTAGGAATGACATAACAGTCAACATTAGGAATAATACTACAGTCAACATTAGGAATAATACAGCAGTCAGCATTAGGAATAATACAGCAGTCAATGCTAGGAATAATACAGCAGTCAATATTAGGAATAATACAGCAGTCAACATTAGGAATAACATAACAGTCAACATTAAGAATAATGCAGCAGTCAATATTGTGAATAGAACAGTGGTTAATATTAGGAATAATTGTGGTAAAGTGGGATATTATAAATATTTATAGGGGACTTAGTGTACTGACTGAGATCAGCTGTGAAGGTATCTGTATTTAATAAGTGTGGTGTGTTACAGATGACCTAATTTGCTAAGACATTTAGACCTCAGTCAGACTTATTCTGGAATATTGTGATGACTACGTTGAATGTCTAGGGTTATGATAGTGATGAAGTGTATGTTCACAACAACCAACAGACAGATAAACAATTTAATTTAATCCACAATACTTTACAACACTGTGACACTCACATACATAGAACACTCTATAAGACTATCTTAATAAGTCAAGTGTTAACTTTTAAAATATGTATTAATTCCTTTCAATAATAGAT
This sequence comes from Oreohelix idahoensis, assembly GCA_024509875.1. Lineage (NCBI taxonomy): Eukaryota > Metazoa > Mollusca > Gastropoda > Stylommatophora > Oreohelicidae > Oreohelix > Oreohelix idahoensis. Next base: position 93,524 of record JAMPIV010013390.1, on the reverse strand, counting down.
ATCCTGATTCAACTACAAAGTGAACCAGGAATCACAATCAAATGTAATCACAAGTTGTATGTACACAATTTATAGATAGGATCTTTGTATTGACATATATTATTATTACAATATGTGTGTAAGTTGTGATGTAGTACTATGAGGTAATACTGGCTTTTCAAGCTAGGTTGTGATAGTGATGAAGTGTATGTTCACAACAACCAACAGACAGATAAACAATTTAATTTAATCCACAATACTTTACAACACTGTGACACTCACATACATAGAACACTCTATAAGACTATCTTAATAAGTCAAGTGTTAACTTTTAAAATATGTATTAATTCCTTTCAATAATAGATATCCTGATTCAACTACAAAGTGAACCAGGAATCACAATCAAATGTAATCACAAGTTGTATGTACACAATTTATAGATAGGATCTTTGTATTGACATATATTATTATTACAATATGTGTGTAAGTTGTGATGTAGTACTATGAGGTAATACTGGCTTTTCAAGCTAGGTTGTTGTTTGTCATCATGACTTCATGTGTTTGTTACTGGTGGAAATAATATTGGAAAGGTTCACAGTTTCTTTTTATTTGAAAACAAATAACTGTCCCTCTTGATTTAATGTACAGTCAATTTTAGAGGGGGGGTATACAACAATATTGAGCTGCTCTGGCCAACGAAATCTTATCTTCTGTGTGGGCGGCAGGAAAACTGTCTCCTCTGCTCGCTTGCTTCACCGTTTTCTTGAGAAACAACACTGGTCGATATCTTGACCAAGGAGTATGCTACCAGCCTCTGGATTCAGCAAAACTCAGACCAGGTGCTGCTCTAATACTTCAGTACCACGGTCCCTGAAATAAGAAGGTTGTACCTCCTACTTCAGAACTAATTTATAATCTATTTCCACACTGAAGCACAAGACATAACAAACACAGAGTTCAGCGCGGTAGGCCAACTGCTAGCTTCTCATGTAACAATATACACCAGTATTCCTCTCCCTAATGGTTACAACGCCTCTGCAATTCCAGCATTATTTCCTTCTATACAATAAGATAGGTGTCATAGTACTATTTGGCAATCCCATATAGGCCTATACAGTTATACTCCTCTCCGACAAGTTTTGTTCATGGTGGAGCAATATCTAGGCTTTGCCTCATGTTTGCTACTGAACCACACACATACAGACATAAATTATCAATTCACATTCAATTTTCATCTAAAAGATATCAAATATGTCTAGCTTACCACAATTCAAGGAAATATTAAACAAGTACGTTGACTGGCGATGAGTTATGGCACAATTCCGATCTGCCTCTGTCCCAGGCTTTTATTAGAAAAATATGAGCTGGTTCTCAACGCACTTGCTTCTACAAAGTTTATTTTCAAAAAGTGGCCCTGAACTGACGCTTCTAATTGACTATATCAAATGGTCTAGCCAATGAGACCATGTTTACAAAAGCCTTTGAAAAAATGTACCCTTCCTACCGTTTCCATTAACAACCAAAAATAGTATTTGCAGTCGACTAATCCTGATTCGCCTTACATATTATTCTAGCCAATCAAATCGGATTTAACGTGGTGGCCTCATTTCCCCTAAAGCAGTGTCCAAACACGCCATTATGAGCAAATATGATCCTGTGTTGTCAGACAACACCACTATAATATTTTGGCTATAATTTGTTAATTACTAGACTATTGCGTAACACCTAACATATTCTTTGTCAGCAAGTCCCAAGGTACCCAAATATATAAGTTTAATGGAGCCAAGTGGCTTCTTTACAAATATGTATTTTCTTCTACCACCCGTTCACTTCTATAAGATGGGATGTCTTCTGTACTGTCAGGCTAATGTCAGGATTTCAGACGTAAAACAGTATTGTGTCATGTTTCCTAATAAGATTTTAAACCTGTTTTTTAAAACCTTACCTCGTATTGGTAGTGTTTTTTGTCACTGTTTATTTGAAAAAAAAAATCCTGCCTGCATGCCTTTCGCGTGGGGTGGCATTAATGTTCAATCGCGAGACGACGTGGTAGCATTGCATGCGTTCCTCCGTACATCTCTCTCTCTCTCTCTCTCTCTCTTCTAAGCCCGTCTGTCTTTTAGTTTACGCATTGTATATAATGTCATTAATGTAATATTAAATCTAGGTCATTAAGCAGTGTGCGTATCTCAAGGTTTTCTAAGAAACACAGTACCAGTTTTATTTTTAGAAACGCGTGTAGTTGATGCAGTAGGCTTTACTAGCAAACGTGAAAGCGTTACAATTATGCAGACGAAGCATAAAAAGAGGTTTTCTTGTTTAGCTAGTATGACGTTCTATAACACAGGCGTACGCTATTGTGACCGCACTGTTCTTTTACCATTCTTCTTTCCTTTATTGAATTACTTCGTTAGGCTTTACATTTACTTTCTAATTTAGATATGTGGATTTAGAATTTCACGACAAATTCTCCCCACTTAAAACAGACATTATATGTCAGTCTATAATTCTATATACACATTCATTCATAACCCTCCACTCCCAAAGGAGCATAGGCCTTCAACAAACACATGCCAAGTCCTCTTGTCACGTGCCATCATCTCAAGTTCTTTCCATGTTCTCCTCATCATTTTCACCTCTGTTTCCAACTCTCTTCTCCATGTACTTCTTGGTCTTCCTCTGCCTCTCTTGCCCTGGGGGTTCCAGAACAAGGACTGCCTTGTAATGCTATCAACAGGCTTCCTCAGTGTGTGTCCTATCCATCGCCATCGTCTTCTTCTCATCTCTTGTTCCACTGGCACTTGTCCAGTTCTTGTCATCAGTTCCACATTGGTAACCTTGTCATACCATTTTAATCCCTCTATTCTACGCAAGCACCCATTTATGAAAGTCTGTAGCTTTTTGGTTGTTGTCTTTGTTGTTCTCCATGTCTCTGAGCCATACAATAGGACTGACTTCACATTTGAGTTGAAGATTCTTATTTTCATGTTGGATCCTATTTCTCTTGATCTCCATATATTTCCCAATGCAATGAAAGCTCCTCTTGCCTTTTGTATTCTTATTTTGATATCGCTGTCTGTCCCTCCAACTTTATCTATATTACTGCCAAGATATGTGTATGATTCTACCTCTTGTATTGGTGTTTCTTCAAGTTCAACCCTGTTTTCATTACCTGCATTTATTCGCATTATTTTTGTCTTTTCCCTGTGTATTTTCAGACCCAATTGCTGTGACCTCTCATCGAGTGTTTCCAATTTGTCCTGCATCTGATTACGGTTATGGGACAGGAGAGCCAAATCATCAGCAAAATCCAGATCATCCAACTGCTTAGTCAGAGTCCACTGGATTCCATTTCTGTTGTGTGTTGTCGATGATCTCATAACCCAATCTATTGCCAGCAAGAAAAGAAATGGAGACAAGAGGCATCCCTGTCGCACTCCTGTTCTTATCCCAAATGGTTCTGTAAGCTGTCCTTCATGAAGAACTCTGCACGTCATGTCTTCATAGGTTTTCTTTATTAAATTAATGATCTTCAGGGGAACTCCATAATGCCTCATCAATTTCCAAAGTGATTCTCTGTCCACACTGTCAAATGCTTTTTCGTAGTCCACAAATCCGATGTATAGTGGTGAATTCCATTCCAGACTTTGTTCAACTATTATTCTCAAAGTGGCTATCTGTACATGATCTGTTTTGTCGAAAACCTGCTTGTTCGTCTCTCAATTTCTTGTCTATGGACTCCTTTAATCTCTCAAGGATAATCCTGTTCAATACCTTTCCTGGCACTGATAGTAACATTATTCCTCTATAATTTATATACACATAGAGAAATTTAATATTATTCCTGGTGCTTACGGTGATTCTCATCACACGGATGGCGGCTTAGAAAATCCGCACCCTTTTCCTTCAATTCCTGGTATGCCAATTCACACTGTGCTGTCCATGTAATTCGATCTGGATTTCCTTTGCGTGTCAAATCAGTTAACGGTGCACATATGGAATTAAAGTTTTTGATATACTTTTGGTAGAAACCACATAATGAGACAAAGGATCTCACGTCTTTCTTGGTTTGTGGCCTCGGGGCTTTTAGTTTCTCTAAATTCTTGGGGTCAGGGGTCATGTTTCCCTGATGGACTGTGTGTCCCAAGAATTCTAATTCTTTACATCCAACGCAACATTTGGTTGGTCGGGCTGTTAAATTCGCTTCTCTAAGTCGATTAAACAGCATGTTCAGAGAGTCAATGTGTTCCTCAAATGTTTCTGTTGCTATAAGTATATCATCCATGAAGTTTGTGATGCATGGATTATTCAGAGGATCCAACAATTTCCTCGTCATTCTAGAGAAGACACTAGGCGCATTCTTCAATCCAAATGGCAATCTGTTAAACTCATAGTGTCCCTCTGAGGTACTAAAAGCTAGGTACGGTCTAACCTCAGGCTTTACTGGAATCTGATAGTATCCTTTGCTCAGATCCACTTTTGAGAAATATTTAGCTTTATTTAGCCTGGCAAACAACTGATTTGTATACGGCAATGGATCCACCTGAACTTCTGTGATAGCATTCAGTCTCCTGTAATCTATACAGAGTCTATGTTCTCCAGAGGGTTTCCTTAAGAGCACCACACTGGAACTATACGAAGATTCACTGTGTGAAATTATTCCTTCCTTCAACAAATAGTCTATCTCTTCCTTCAAGGCTTTCTCCTTAGCAAAAGGAATCGAATAGGCTTTCATACAGACAGGTGTGGGGTCTATCAGTTTCATATCATATTCCAATAAGTTTGTATGCCCCGGTCGGTCCGTTAACACCTCTGTATGAACATCTAAAACCTGTTGCACTCTCTTCTTCTGATCTTTCGTTAAGTGTGTACTGATTTTCACCTGTGCAGCTGTCTCACAGGGGTGTAATGGATATTCATATGATGAAAGTGGTTCCTTTTTCATCTCCATTGCAATAGACATGGTCAACAAGTGTGTCTCTTCCTGATTTTCTCTTTCCAAATATTTCTTCAGGAGATTCACATGATAGATTTTTTCTTTCCCCTTCTTATCTATCTTATAATTTGTTGTAGACACCTTCTCTAGAACTGTATATGGACCTTGCCATCCAATTTGTAACTTATTCTGACTACCGGGTAGAAGAAGCAGTACCTTCTCTCCCACAGCCAAATCTCCGTCTTTAGCTTTCTTGTTGTAATAGGCAGCATGTTTTTTCCTGGCTTGTCTCAAATTTTCATTGGCAAGTTTCCAGCCAGTTTTTAAACGAGTGGGGTATGAGGATGTAATATTTTCCTCTGCCTTTTCATCAGTCCACGTAGAGCTTCGAGTGGACCTTTTATTGGCCTTCCAAATAATAATGTTGCCGGGGCCATACCGGTTGAACTATGGGGTACCTCCCGATAAGCAAAGAGGGCGGCGTGACGGTACTGGTCCCATGTATCTGGTTTTTCATGTGCCAACTTTCTCAGGATCGACATCAACGTACCATTAAATCTTTCCACTTGGCCGTTCCCTTGGGGATGGTACAGACTACAATGGAAGTGTTTGGCTTGAAAGATCCTGAAAACTTCTTCTGTTAGTTTCCCCTTGAACTGAGAGCCATTATCAGTCAAGATTTGATTGGGAAAGCCTAACCTTGTGAAAATTGTGAGTAATGCCTCTGCCACATGTTTAGAGTCAATGGATGACAGGGCTACCGCCTCTCCCCACATAGAACAAGTGTCCACCAGAGTCAGAATGTAGCTGTTCCTCCTCTTGGTTCGAGTGAGAGGTCCCACAATGTCCACGGCAACTCTCTCAAAGGGTGTGCCCACTATGGGCATTTCCCCTAGAGTTGCTGGTGCAGTCCAATGCTTAGGTGCTACTCGTTGGCACTCTGGACAGGATTTTACATATCGTTTGATATCGTCAGTTATCCCTGGCCAGAAATAGTGACAAGCTATACGCTGTCCTGTTGCGCTGATCCCCATATGACCACTGAAGGGAATCGCATGCCTTAGTTCCAACACTTTAGTCCTATATGAAGTGGGAAGGACCAGCTGTCCGTGACCATTGGATTCAGATCCAGCCTTCTTATAAATCAACTTGTTCTTCATATAAAATTCTCCCTTGCCTGGAGGTGTATGACATTTGGGCAACTTCTTGAAACACGGCTTGAGTGTTTTGTCCTCCGCCTGTGCCTTCCTCATCTCATCTGGATGAGTATTTATTGGATTTTCCTCCTCCTGTTTAGACTGTGATCTGGTCTGCACCGTTGCCAATATCACAGGTCTCTTGGGATTCCCCAGGAAGACATATCTACACCCCAATATCAGAGGGTAGATTGGTTAATTTATCACTGCTGCTTTGATTATTCCCTCCACATATCGCGTTTTTACATGTATCTTAGCGATAGGGAGTGTCATGGTCGCTACTTCCTTGGTTGCAGCTTGAATTTCCACTGTTTCTGTGGTGTATTGATCTGCTTGCACCAGGTGAGAACTCACAACTGAATCATAATCTAAACCTGTATCATATAAGCACCTTATGGTGACACCAATACAGATTACATCTTCACACACTGGGGGGTGGTACGGTTCCTGTAGTTCCTCAGGTTTGACCTTTGTTCCCTTCTTCCCAGATTTCATAGCAGCAAAACGAGGAGTTTTATTCCTACAATTTTCAGTGGTATGATTGTTCATCTTACACTTTGTACACCACTTCCTTCCTTGGTTGAAAGATTTTCTTTCGTCAAATTTCCTTTCATCGAATTGTGGGGTTTTATTTTTATTGTCATACCGTGGCCTATCAAACTGGTGCTTACCTTTGTTCTGATCTCTAGGATCAAATTTATTAAAGTTCTGTGGTGCCTTAAAATTATCTACCTGTTTCTTTTTATTACCTGTTACCTCTGCTTGAGCTGACTGATACCTTTCAGCAACATTTAGTAACTCACCTAGCCTCTCTGCACCTTGTTCCATGAGAAACTTTCTCAGGTCTGGAGCCATGGACTCTCTTAATTGTTCTATAAGGATCATTTCCTTAAGATCTTGGGTTTTCCCCAGAGCCGTCCATTTCTCCAAGTATGTCTCTAACCGTGCAGAGAACTGGTGATATGTTTCACCTGACAGTAGTTTAGCATTCCTAAATTTTTTCCTATAAAATTCTCCATTCTTTTCATATCTTAACAAAAGAGCCTGCTTTAGCATGTCATAATTTTCTTGATCATCTCTGCTCATTTTGGCAAAAACTTCATAAGCTGTACCACGAAGCCCTTGTGATAACTTTAAGCTCCACCTTTCTCTCTCTAACCCATACGTGGTAGCTAATAGTTCATATCTATTTAGATAGCTCTCGATATCATCTTCTTTCTCAACAAAATGATCTAAATGAAAGTTCATGGCTGAGGTTGAGGCTCCCTGACTAGCAGAGGCATCAGAGGTAAAGGGACTGGCACCATTTTCAGGAGCATGGCCTTGAAATTCCAACTCCCTTAGTCGTAACTCGTGCTCCCTTTGTAATCTCTTCTCCTCCTTTTCTGCTTCCCTTTCTGCAGTCAATCTTCTTTCCTCTGCTTCCCTTTCTGCAGCTAATCGCTTGTCTTCCCTTTCGGCAGTCACTCTTTTTTCTTCTGCTTCCAATGCCCTAGCCTCCTTGTCAGCCTCAATCTGCAACCTCTTAAGCTCTTTTTCAGTCTCTAACTTTTTTTCTTCAGCCTCAATCTGCAGCCTCTTAATTTCTTTTTCTGCCTGTAATTTTCTTTCAGCTTCTTTTTCTAATCTTTTTTCTTCGCGTTCAATAAATTTGTCACATTCAGTAGTGACATAAGCAATCATAACTTGCCCGTCCATTCCTAACTCTTTAGCAGCCTGCATAGCAGCAGATCAAAATTTTGCCAGGCAAATTTATACAATGTCTAACTTAAACAAGTCAATCTATAACTAATTATCTAAGGACAACCACAAGCACTGAGAGCTCAACCTTATTTATTTTCCACCCAAGGATACCTTTTAATTTTTTATTATTCCCTGAAGTGAATTACCCCCAATATATATAATAGGAGAAGATTCAAAATCCCGGACAGGACCCAAATATATGTGGTAAAGTGGGATATTATAAATATTTATAGGGGACTTAGTGTACTGACTGAGATCAGCTGTGAAGGTATCTGTATCTAATAAGTGTGGTGTGTTACAGATGACCTTACTTTGCTACCACATTTAGACCTCAGTCAGACTTATTCTGGAATATTGTGATGACTACGTTGAATGTCTAGGGTTATGATAGTGATGAAGTGTATGTTCACAACAACCAACAGACAGATAAACAATTTAATTTAATCCACAATACTTTACAACACTGTGACACTCACATACATAGAACACTCTATAAGACTATCTTAATAAGTCAAGTGTTAACTTTTAAAATATGTATTAATTCCTTTCAATAATAGATATCCTGATTCAACTACAAAGTGAACCAGGAATCACAATCAAATGTAATCACAAGTTGTATGTACACAATTTATAGATAGGATCTTTGTATTGACATATAATATTATTACAATATGTGTGTAAGTTGTGATGTAGTACTATGAGGTAATACTGGCTTTTCAAGCTAGGTTGTTGTTTGTCATCATGACTTCATGTGTTTGTTACTGGTGGAAATAATATTTGAAAGGTTCACAGTTTCTTTTTATTTGAAAACAAATAACTGTCCCTCTTGATTTAATGTACAGTCAATTTTAGAGGGGGGGGGGGGGTATACAAGATTGAGCTGCTCTGGCCAACGAAATCTTATCTTCTGTGTGGGTGGCAGGAAAACTGTCTCCTCTGCTCGCTTGCTTCACCGTTTTCTTGAGAAACAACACTGGTCGATATCTTGACCAAGGAGTATGCTACCAGCCTCTGGATTCAGCAAAACTCAGACCAGGTGCTGCTCTAATACTTCAGTACCACGGTCCCTGAAATAAGAAGGTTGTACCTCCTACTTCAGAACTAATTTATAATCTATTTCCACACTGAAGCACAAGACATAACAAACACAGAGTTCAGCGCGGTAGGCCAACTGCTAGCTTCTCATGTAACAATATACACCAGTATTCCTCTCCCTAATGGTTACAACGCCTCTGCAATTCCAGCATTATTTCCTTCTATACAATAAGATAGGTGTCATAGTACTATTTGGCAATCCCATATAGACCTATACAGTTATACTCCTCTCCGACAAGTTTTGTTCATGATGGAGCAATATCTAGGCTTTGCCTCATGTTTGCTACTGAACCACACACATACAGACATAAATTATCAATTCACATTCAATTTTCATCTAAAAGATATCAAATATGTCTAGCTTACCACAATTCAAGGAAATATTAAACAAGTACGTTGACTGGCGATGAGTTATGGCACAATTCCGATCTGCCTCTGTCCCAGGCTTTTATTAGAAAAATATGAGCTGGTTCTCAACGCACTTGCCTCTACAAAGTTTATTTTCAAAAAGTGGCCCTGAACTGACGCTTCTAATTGACTATATCAAATGGTCTAGCCAATGAGACCATGTTTACAAAAGACTTTGAAAAAATGTACCCTTTCTACCGTTTCCATTAACAACCAAAAATAGTATTTGCAGTCGACTAATCCTGATTCGCCTTACATATTATTCTAGCCAATCAAATCGGATTTAACGTGGTGGCCTCATTTCCCCTAAAGCAGTGTCCAAACACGCCATTATGAGCAAATATGATCCTGTGTTGTCAGACAACACCACTATAATATTTTGGCTATAATTTGTTAATTACTAGACTATTGCGTAACACCTAACATTTTCTTTGTCAGCAAGTCCTAAGGCACCCAAATATATAAGTTTAATGGAGCCAAGTGGCTTCGTTACAAATATGTATTTTCTTCTACCACCCGTTCACTTCTATACGATGGGATGTCTTCTGTACTGTCAGGCTAATGTCAGGATTTCAGACGTAAAACAGTATTGTGTCATGTTTCCTAATAAGATTTTAAACCTGTTTTTTAAAACCTTACCTCGTATTGGTAGTGTTTTTTGTCCCTGTTTATTTAGAAAAAAAATCCTGCCTGCATGCCTTTCGCGTGGGGTGGCATTAATTTTCAATCGCGAGACGACGTGGTAGCATTGCATGCGTTCCTCCGTACATCTCTCTCTCTCTCTTCTAAGCCCGTCTGTCTTTTAGTTTACGCATTGTATATAATGACATTAATGTAATATTAAATCTAGGTCATTAAGCAGTGTGCGTATCTCAAGGTTTTCTAAGAAACACAGTACCAGTTTTATTTTTAGAAACGCGTGTAGTTGATGCAGTAGGCTTTACTAGCAAACGTGAAAGCGTTACAATTATGCAGACGAAGCATAAAAAGAGGTTTTCTTGTTTAGCTAGTATGACGTTCTATAACACAGGCGTACGCTATTGTGACCGCACTGTTCTTTTACCATTCTTCTTTCCTTTATTGAATTACTTCGTTAGGCTTTACATTTACTTTCTAATTTAGATATGTGGATTTAGAATTTCACGACAATAATACAGCAGTCAACATTAGGAATAATACAGCAATCAACATTATAAATAACAAAGCGGTCAACATTATGAATAATATAACAGTCAACATTAGTTATAATACACATCCGTCAACATTAGGAATAATACGACAGTCAACATTAGGAATAATACAGCAGTCAACATTGGGAATAATACATCAGTCAACATTAGGAATAATGTAGCCATCAACATTAGGAATAATACATGTCAACATTAGGAATAATGCAGCAGTCAATATTAGGAATAAGACAGGAGTCAACAATAAATTGTGTCTGAACGATCAGCAAGACAGGGACAAATGGATATTTATCACATAGAATTGTTTCACGCACGCTTAACAAATTATTATAGATGTAATAAATAATGTCATAATAGAGATTTCAGATAAAATATAAGTGTGTGAGCAGAGCATAATGAATTCTGAGATTAAGATGCACACCATATGATACGTAGCATGAATTTGTGCGCATACTTTAGCTACTCTAAGTTCAGTCAAGTGGGCTACACAAACACCTGTAGAGGGGAAAACAGGCGCTAACTTTTATAGTAGCCAAGCAGCAGTGAAGGATTAAAGACACGTCATATGGGCCTTGACAAGTTATGGACAACAATTGTTGAGTGTTATCCAATAGTTACTGAGTTTACCACACAGTTATGTTTTAATGTTATCACACCGTTTATCCGTTCTGTCGCACACTTGTTAAAATATGTTTATAACACATAAGGAAGGGAAATCCGAGGCCTGTAAACAGTAAATAAATATTAGACAAACATAAAGGTATGTTTTCAGGCACTCGTAAGAAAAAGAAGTAGAATACTAGACAACAGAAAAACAACAGACGTGAGTGGCTTACCCAGGACTCGAACCCACAATATGTTTCCGAGTTTCAGATCAATTCTCCTCAAGCTTAACACCCACACATTTACATACACGTCTGAAACCCTGACCTTAACGCTTAGTGACGCTCTAATGAAATTCCAGAAAACCAACAGTGCCTTCAAAGTCTGGTCTTGAAAACAGTAAGCTCATTAAAGTGTCTCTGTTTTTAAACCTGTAACCTTGACAAATCTTCCATACTGCTGAATTTGAACCAGATGCCTATATTTCGAATTCAATTTTCTATCCAAATATCCTGAGCTAATGTCCACAGATGCTCAAGTCGCTTTAGTACGCTGTCAACAAAATATCCCGAGTATTTGAAAATATAAATTCGGGACCTATTGGAACGAAAAGTCGACTTCAGGATGCGATAACTAGTGAATTTCATCTGTCACTACCAACATGGAATCCAGCTATTCTGTACTTGGACTGGTTTAAAACAATGTCAATTGAAGGGCTAAGTAACATATATCAGTTCTTATTATTTCGCCAGTGTAGCTGGAAATCTTTTTTTTTTTTTTTTTTTTTTGGTCTTAATTTTCAGGAGTAGCTATTTTCAAGTCTTTGCCTTGCCAGCTGGGAGAAACTAACAGTCCTTTGTCAGAACTTATAATTTATCAACGCTTTACTTGAGTTGACAAGAGTTCACTTATTATTGATATGTAAATTAAAAAATAAAATGGTTTGAAATCAGTTTTACAAGTTAACGGTACACAAGAAACAAAGGACGTTTCGGGTTTTACCCTTCGTCAGCCACAGTACGAACAGGTGACAAGGACAAGAATTACATATAGGTACTACAAAAATATATGATGATGAGGAACACACCAAATTAATATGAAACAAATATAAAGGTATGTTATAAGGCACTCGTAGGAAATAAAGAAGTAGAACACTAGACAACAGAAAAATAACAGACATGAGTGGCTTACCCAGGATTTGAACCCTGGACCTTCCGTGCGACAACACCGCCTAGCTATGCAAGCGAATCACACTGTCCTCCCTGCCATCTACGCATCCCCAAAAAAGGATGTTTCAATGACAGGCCATTAGTGCGAACCTCTATACATAACACCGGAAGTTTACCATGGGCAGTTCAGCCTATCAATGACGCAATCACTTCTGTTGTTCCCCTATATATCAGTATTGGTCAGTCCAACAAGACAAAGACCTTAATACTGTGTCCAGTATGATAGTAGACTTAGATCCTTATGTGTTATAAATGAGGAACACACCAAATGAGTGATACATGCAGATGGAACAACGGTGCTGAGCGAAACGAGAACAATAATACTGTAAGAAAATCGTAAAACCAGAAAGACATATCGAAACAACAAAGTAAATAATCAACGAAACGAAGACAGGAATTAACAACACTATTAAAACAAGTAAAAAGTCACAGCTTATTAAAAAGTCACTTATTATTGAACGAATATTGCTCTCTGATATAACCTACAGAATTTAGGTCTTAGTTGAAAGAGACGTACCTCGTTCGGCACAAGAAGACAAACACCTCAAAGAAAGGTTTTAAAAGTTTAATAATATTAACAGTGAATAGGGACTGTCCTCATTTCCTTGTCGCAACAATAACAGTGGTATGCCAGATGTCTTGTCGGCGACAGTGAATAACGGTAGACGGTGCCTAGTGATATGTAAGTGGTGTAACAAGGTGTCTAGTCGATATATGTAGGTGGTATAACAAGGTGTCTAGTCGATATATGTAGGTGGTGTAACAAGGTGTCTAGTCGATACATGTAGGTGGTGTAACAAGATGTCTAGTCGATACCTGTATGTGGTGTAACAAGATGTCTAGTCGATACCTGTATGTGGTGTAACAAAGTGTCTAGTCGATATATGTAGGTTGTGTAACAAGATGTCTAGTCGATATTTGTAGGTGGTGTAAAAGGATGTCTAGGCGATATATGTAGGTGGTGTAACAAGGTGTCTAGTCGATGTTTGTAGATGGTGTAACAGGATGTCTAGTGGATATTTGTAGGTGGTGTAACAAGGTGTCTATTCGATATTTGTAGATGGTGTAATAAGATGTCTAGTCGATATATGTAGGTGGTGTAAAAGGTATAATCGATACCTGTATGTAGTAACAAGGTGTCTAGTCGATATATGTAGGTGGTGTAACAAGATGTCTAGTCAATATATGTAGGTGGTGTAACAAGGTGTCTCGTCGATATCTGCAGGTGGTATAACAAAGTGTCTAGTCGATATTCGTAGATGGTGTAACAAGGTGTCTAGTCGATATATGTAGGTGGTGTAACAAGGTGTCTAGTCGATATTTGTAGATGGTGTAACAAGATGTCTAGTCGATATATGTAGGTGATGTAACAAGATGTCTAGTCGATATACCTTGTATGTAGGTGGTGTAACAAGATGTCTAGTCGATATTTGTAGATGGTGTAACAAGGTGTCTAGTCGATATATGTAGGTGGTGTAACAAAATGTCTAGTCAACATTGATGGTGTAACATGGTGTCTATTCAATATATGTAGGTGGTGTAACAAGATGTCCAGTCGATATATGTAGATGGTTTAACATGGTGTCTAGTCGATACATGTAGGTTGTGTAACATGGTGTCTAGTCGATATTTGTAGATGGTGTAACAAGATGTCTAGTGGATATATGTAGGTGGTGCAAAAGGTTGTCTAGTCGATACCTGAAGTGGTAACAAGGTGTCTAGTCGATATATGTAGGTGGTGTAACAAGATGTCTAGTCGATATCTGTAGGTGGTGTAACAAGATATCTAGTCGATATATGTAGGTGGTGTAACAAGGTGTCTAGTCGCTATCTGTAGGTGGTGTAACAGGGTGTCTAGTATATATATATATATATATATATATATATATATATATATATATATATATATATATATATATATATATATATATATATATATATATATATATATATATATATATATATATATATATATATATATATATATATATATATATATATATATATATATATATATATAACAAGGTGTCTAGTCGATATATGTATATTGTGTAACAAAGTGTCTAGTCGATATTTGTGGGTGGTGTAACAAGATGTCTAACTGATATATGTAGGTGGTGTAACAAGGTGTCTGGTAGATATATGTAGGTGGTGTAAAACGTGTCTAGTCAATATTTGTAGGTGGTGTAACAAGTTGTCTAGTCTATATATGTAGGTGATGTAACAAGGTGTCTAGTCAATATCTGTAGGTGGTGTAATAAGATCTCTAATCGATATATGTAGGTGGTGTAACAATGTGTCCAGTCAATATCTGTAGGTGGTGTAAAAAAGTGTCTAATCGATATCTGTAGGTGGTGTAACAAGGTATCTAATCGATATCTGTAAAAGGTGTAAAAGGGGGGTCTAGTCTACATCTCTTGAAAGTGTAGCAAGGTGTCTAGTTCAAATCTATAGATAATGTTACCAAATGTTTTGAACAAGATGTGAAGTCAATATTTGTTGATGATGTAACATGTGTAGTCAATATCTGTAAGTGGTTGTGCAAGGCGTTTTATCAATATATGTAGATGGTAATACTAAGTGGGAAGTCAATATTTTTAGTTAGGATGAGTAAACGGTGGTAATGTCTTTTGTAGTCAGTATGTGTAGTCATTATGTGTAGTCAGTATGTGTAGTCATTATGTGTAGACGATGGTAATGAAGATGATTGATGTTGAATGTAGTATAGACACTGGTGACTTTAAGACCTCTTGCTATACCTGTTTTTTAACATAATTGTTTGACTAAGTTTCCTCGAGGACCGACTCCCTTCAATCATAGACACGATTTATTCGGTTATACGGAAATATGATTCTGCTCTCCGCAAGGTTAGATTTTTTAAAAACCTTAACGCTTTATGCAAAGATAGTATCTTCCCTTTATCGCGGTGTTCAGTGTTTCCGCATAGTCAAAGGGCTACTGATGTCAGCTTGTGCATGGGGTTGACAATTTGATGATTTAAAAGAATAGCTACAGAAACCATAGCTGCACGAGCATGTGCGATGAAGTAGGTTTCATGCAACTGGGCCAGCTGAAGTTGTGATTCCCTGCTCCGAATGGAGCAAATACAACGAAGATGATGAGCGTGTCATTAATAGTTTTACACTATTTTCCCCTCTGTTCTCAACGTATCGATCGTTCTCTCCCTGGACCTTGTATTAAGTATTTCATCTCATAATTGTATCATTTTAAAAAGAAATAATTATTCATGCAGCCAACAGATGTCACATTATATACTACTCGTCAAAAGTCAAGGGCCACCCTATTATTTTCAATACACTTTTATATAAGCGCATAGAATGATTAAATGAAGGAAGTTTTTAGTAAAAATGGGTACAATATTTTCCTCTTACAGTCTTCTATGCACGTTAAGCATTAAAAACAACTCACCGACAACCATTGTGATCACGTGCAATTTGGTTTGCTGACCATAAATTCACATTTTTAATCTGTTTTTTCAAACTTCCGTACAACCAAACAGGTGAAGTAATCGTGCTGATTGACATTCCACGTGCAATGGCGACTTTTCATGAACAGAGTTCACTCTTAATTTGTTTTACAATCAGCAGACTTAGGGTAGTTTCATCATTTGCAAAAACCATGCCACCGAGAAGAAGTCTTGACACCTTACAAAGAATGAGGACTATAGCGTGGGTTGAAAGTGGTTTATCTGTCCGTGAGGTTGCTAGACGGCTTGCAGTGTCACACTCTACTATCCAAAGAATTTTGGAGAGATTTCAGGCCACAGGAAGTGTGGAGGATCGCCACCGGCCAGGTCGCCCTAGATGCACCAATAGACATGATGACCGGTACCTCTTGTTGTCAGCCCTGCACCATCGAGCAGTGACTTGTTCCACTCTAAGATGTCAGCTGGAGACAAACTGTAAACGTTAATGTCAGTCAAAGCACCATTCGCAGACGTTTACATGAATTTGGACTGGCTGCTCGACGTCCTGCAGTCAGAATCCCTCTTACTCCTGCTCATCGCAGAGCCCGTGTTGCTTGGTGTCGCGAGCACATCCGATGGACAAGGCAACAATGGAGTCAAGTTCTCTTCACTGATGAATCTCGCTTCACTGTGTCATTCAATGATGGCAGGATTCGAGTTTGGAGACGACCAGGAGAGCGATTTACTGATGACACAATTCGAGAGGTCGATCGTTATGGTATGGGGTTCTGTCATGGTTTGGGGAGGCTTCTACAGTCACGGCAAGACCCCACTCTACATCATCCAAGGCAACTTGACCAGCCCAAGATACCAGAACGAAATCTTGAGACCAATTGTTCAGCCTGCTCTGGGGGCCATAGGTGGTAATGCCATCCTCCAAGATGATAACGCTCGACCCCATCGAGCTCGTGTGGTGAATGAGTTTATTCAGCAACATGGGATCATCAGGATGGCGTGGCCAGCTCATTCACCTGACCTTTCTCCGATTGAGCACCTCTGGGATGTCCTTGGTCAAAGATTGTCAACAAATCACCCCCTGCCAATGGATGTTGCACAGCTGACTGCATTTCTGCTTCAGGAATGGCAAGCTGTTCCTCAGGATACTCTTCGGACCCTTGTGGACTCGATGAGTCTACGCTGTCTTGAATGCCTTGCTGCAAACGGTGGTCATACCCGATTTTGAAATGTCTATTTGTCGAATATCTATTGTGTGAATTTTGAAAAGGTGGGTATTACGTGCAGTCTTTGATATCTTACAATATTATACATTTGTATGCTTGTTATGTTCGCAAATATTTTGTAAACAAAATAGATACTCTTCTTTGCTTAAGGAAAAGTCAATATTGAGTTACTTCCCCTTGAAAGGAGTTTCGATCGAACTCCGCGGATGAATCCAGTTTTACTGCGATTTATTCTTTGTTTGGGTAGGAATAGATTGTTCTTGCTTCAGTGTATCTATGGCCTGAATTTATGTGTATTGTTTGTCTGGGTAGGACGAGTCTGTCTTATATCTGAATATCTTTGCATGTCTAAGTCGAACTATATGGTCTTTTGTCGCCAGAAAGGTCAAAGGGCTGTTCGGCGGATGTGTCGCTAGAGAGGTGTGATTTGGCTTCGCCCTGATGATGGGGCTGTGATTTTTCTGTGTCGGCTTGTCGCCGGAAAAAGTGATCTCAATATTTATGGGGAAAGTGATAGACGTTTAGACCTATCCTGTATGCTTTACCCCAGTGTTTATTCTTATTGCCAAGGAATGGCAGAATCATATTTCTGATACCAAGGTAACAAAAGATACTCCTTATGAACTCTTTTACGAAGCCACCGTTTTTCGATAGGCACGATTTGTACGTCTGAGAGAATATATTTAACTAGATGAAAACGACATTCATTCCTAGCAGCACTATATCTTGTATGATGAAGTCAATTGTATCATGACAGAATCTACAGAGCAATGAGAACATTTAATGAATGACTAACTTTAATACAGATTCATTATCTGTATCCAAACGTGAGTGACAGCTCACGAGAGAAGCCATCTTGTATCCAAATATTTTGTGACTTTCAAGAAGAGAAAGGGATGCCCCGTATTATCGCTTGATGAGTCCAGAGATCACTGCTACACATGAGAACCCATTACTAGCGGTTCAATATGATTATATGAAAAAATATGTGCTGAACATTATTGTAAGGAATCTTCGCTAGACGAGGTTAGGTCTAGAAGCCATCTTGAATATTGTTTATAATCTGACGTGCTTTGTCAGTAAACTCAGATGATATATATATATTTTTATATATATAATATATATATATATATATATATATATATATATATATATATATATATATATGGGCAATACTGAGTGCTTGTCTACTGACAGTCCATTATGCTATTATTCTACATGAGTGCCCATGTATCATTGCAAGACCATTTATCCACTGTACCATGATGTATTATGCCAACCTGTGATTTGTCACTATTCGTGCTGTCGAGTGTGTACGTCCAATTAAACTGTAGCAAAGGTACACAGTCGTTGGTGTCGATGACTTCCAGCCATACATGAGTGTAAGAAAAAGACCAATTGTCAACACCACGAACTCTTCTTATCATTCGCGTATTACACTCTCACTTCATGCTTACACACCCCTGCGTAGGTCGAGTTGACATTCCATACTCAAACCACGAGTTACACAACAACACAGCATTTAACTCTGGTGATGTTCTAGTGAGCTTATATTTATCAACTGATGAGCAAAAAGTAGAGTTATCAGTGGGTGTCACACTTCACAGCTTCATTGCGTTTGAATGTGTGTTTCCATTTCTTTACGTGACATGTCAATTTGGTATTCAATAAATGCCGTTTTGACGGATACCAATTACGTTTATATCAGATTTGTTTTATGGTTTCAACCAAAGTTTTTCTAAGTGGCCCTTGACTTTTGACGAGTGTATAGTTCAATCTCCTACCTATGTAAATTTATTATTCTTAAATATCTGTAGTTGATGCCATTCCCCGTTTCTTGACAAACCACGAACTAAATTTGTTTCTACCGTTCGATGATCAGTCGTTTCGGAGCTTTGCCCTTGAATGATTTGTTTTCTTAAGGTATTTGCTTTTTTTTTTTTTTTGGTGGCGAGGCACGCCAACTTCAAACCTATACAGAAGTCCCTCAGTTATATCCAAGGGCAGCTGGAAGTAACCAAAAAAAATACATCTCTATGCCTGAAATCTAGGCAACGTTGACAAACACCAAGCTCTAAAAAGAAGAACCGATGCCCTTGGTGAGGAAGCCTCCAGACTGTTAGCCTGCACCTGGACCAGGTGAGATCCCATTTTAATGTCATCAGTAATCACCACATCATATCCCCGGTGTGAGATAATCGTCCATAAACATCTTAACAACACCTGTTTAATCTTACTACAAGACCACTTTCTGCAGTCGCGTGGTTGCATTCAAAGCATATGTACACTGCTTAGACAGTGTAGGCTACGGGCAACTGGCAGGTGGCAAAAGAACAGTCAGGCGACCGCAGCAGTGGTTCAAAGATGTGAGGAAGAGAGACATGAATGCACTGGATTAAATCCAGCAACCTGGGGGGATGAAGTTGCTAGTTACACCAAGTGGTGATGTTCCCGACGGCGATACCTCAGACTGAGAAACTCTCACAACAAGCAGAAGAGAACAGAACACGCCGAAAGGAACACCAGAGAAAAAATAAACAGCCAAGGGCTATCACCTCAGGGGCATATTCCCAGTCAAGTTTGACTGCAGAGTGCTGCTACTACTATTCCATTTTCAAACAGAAACTTTGTTCAGCTCAGGGTATTTGAAAATGTGCACTTTCTCCCGTTAGCTGTCAGTTATTCTCACGTGACATGGCCAAGCCAGTAAGTAAAGACTTTAAACATAATGATATTTCTTGCTGCTAAATGTTCAATCTTTTATATTTGTTTTATTCTATGAGGGCTCACGAACATGCGACATATTTACAAATGATAGAGAAGCCATGGAATGGCGTATTGTTTCTTGCCACATTTCCACATTCGATACCGTTTAATCGTTCGTTCGAACCACAGGGATTTGAGTTTTCACTTTTTATCCTTGCTGCATTTAGAAATAGGTTTTTGGGTTTTCTCGCAAACCCAGAGGACTTCCCCAGCTCAGCGAGTTCAACATTGGTGGAGGTCATACCAGATCCATTAACTGTCGGGTGATGCTTTGCGACGAGTTGGATGATCCTCTATCCTAGAGGGTGTCATAGCGTTTATATCGGTGAACGCTAAATACTGAAGAGATCCAGGCAGCGTTGACGTAGGTGGCAGTCGTTTTTTTAGGGCTTCATAATGCTAGTAGATAGATAATGTTAGTCATTTTCAGAACTTAGTATCTATCAACGCTGAACGGGCTAGCAGTCCTTGTCAGGATTAGCCCTTTTCATGGCTACTTTATGCTAGCTGATAGAAGCTAGTAGTCATTTTCAGAGCTGAGTCCTAATCAACACAGCGATTCAGTTACCGGATTTCACTTATTTTTTAATGGCGAATTGCGCTTTGATGTAACTAGCAGACTTAAGTTTAGGTTGAAAGGAACGTGCCTCGCCACAAGAAGGCAAAACCCTCAAAGAAAATAAGGAGAAACAAATTTCAACAGATGGCACAGGATGGGAATGTTCGGCGTGAGCTGTGTAAAGGTTTATGCTCAATAGACGACTCAAGATTAATGAAATTAAATGTTTATATCTCACTTATAATAATCTTCAAGGTTTGCTCATGTCAAAGTTACTAAATAATGACCTATAATAAATGGGTGCAATTCAGGAACGCGAATTCAAAAAGCAATGGCGATAATGCCCACTTTTTTCAGCCTGATAAAATAAAGGTGTTCGTTCGCTCTGACCAAATTATTCTAGTCCTCAAATGATTAGTAAAGTAACTTCTTTGTTACTTCAGAGAACACTCTCCAAATTTGCCGACACGTGACTTGAAAACAGAGGTTTTAATTAAGAGGAAACGACACGGATACTGAGAAAAAGAAAAGACAAAAGATGGACAGATTTGGGTAAGTCACAGACGGACAAATAGACCAGCCTATTGCAAGCTAGCGTACTAATGGACAAGAAGTCTGGGGATTAAATTACGGACATTGATTTTGACAGAACATTGTAAGACTAGGTCAGCTACTGGTCACACCAACAGTTCAGAATTGTTAGGGGTTTTTAGACAAAGATATATGGCGTCCGCCTCCAATTATAAAGGTACCGGGTTCGCTCCCCGTACGGGGAGTATAATTGATGAAAATGTTTGTTCATAACCAGTGGTACCTAATGACGCCATACTTCCTGCCTGGTCTCCTGGGTACTGAGATCTCCTGGGTACTGAGATCTCCTGGGTACTGAGATCTCCTGGCTACTGAGATCTCCTGGGTACTGAGATCTCCTGGCTACTGAGATCTCCTGGGTACTCAGATCTCCTGGGTACTGAGATATCCTGGGTACTGAGATCTCCTGGGTACTGAGATCTCCTGGGTACTGAGATCTCCTGGGCACTGAGATCTCTTGGGTACTGAGATCTCCTGGGTACTGAGATCTCCTGGGTACTGAGATCTCCTGGGTACTGAGATCGGATACCTTGCATTCTCGGATAAAGGCGAAAAATAGAATGTCCCGTGTGAAAGTGCTCACGTTAAAAATCCCTCGGCAGTTGGAAATCGTAAAGAGTAGGCCATACGGCAGCTCTTTTATATGATATTTACATTAATCGTATAACTAATCATTTATTTTGCTGAAATATCCTGGGGTGACGACGAAAGAATAGTCTCACTTCCTCTCAGATATTTTATTAGAGGCAACTGATTTGAGTTTGTGCAAGGAATTAGCAACAAGACCATGTCAAAGAAATGTCAACATAAATCCACTGTTGCGAGAGCTCAAGAATACTTTGGGGTAAGCTTCCTGCATGAAGACCAGCCGCAGTCGAGGATCCATGCTTCAGAAAAATCAAAAATGGGAAACAATAGTGATGAGGAAAAAACCCAGATGATAATAAACATTTTAGAAAGTGATATCTGTTTGATTAATGACCTTTTGTTTTGTTTCTTCTTCACCGTGAACTTTCAACCACTGAACGCTTTCCTTGAAATCTCTTATCTTTGAAGTACACACATTTTGGCTGAGCTAGATTAATAATAACAAAATGTAATTTTATACATATTTGTTTAAATCGTGCTTGCCCCGTACAGACGGTAAACAAAAACACTTTGTCTTCTTCATCTCCTCCCTAGCTAATTATTATTATTATATTTGGGTTGTTTCTAGTTTCCTTTCCCTTCATAGCATTTACTTTTTAACCCGGAAGCGGCAACCATTTTATGTTTTTGTGGCGTGCTCTCTTCTCGAAGGACACCCAAGATCTTACTAGATTTTACGGGTAGTACTTATTTTTAATTTATTTTCTAATGTGTCCTACTTAACTCTCACTTTCTTTTCTCTACCTGACGAAAGCCTTGTGGTCGCAACGTTATATATTTTCTTTGCCTGTTGTCTTAGAAAGACGAATCACCTTTTTTCCATTTTTTTCCATCCCCCCTAAACAAAAACAGGTAATGTAAGTCTTACTGGGGACAAAGTAATAATAATAATAATAGTCCCTTCAGTCATAACTCACTATGAGAATGCGCCCCTGGGGTGACAGCCCTGAGGTGACAACCCTTAGCTGGGTTTTTTTTTTTTTTTTTGGAGGGGTAACAAAGTACAAAGAAAGTAT
The DNA here is from genome assembly GCA_024509875.1 of Oreohelix idahoensis. NCBI lineage: Eukaryota > Metazoa > Mollusca > Gastropoda > Stylommatophora > Oreohelicidae > Oreohelix > Oreohelix idahoensis. Next base: position 70,900 of record JAMPIV010013390.1, on the reverse strand, counting down.
ATACGCTACAACAACAAGTTTGTCGTTAGGAATAAACACGAGAAAAAAAGAAACTGAGACCTTATATAAATACATACAATTTAAAATATTACGTACTCATCATCATCTCATCTCAGCCCGTAACCCGTCATGGGTCGTAGGGGTGCCATGGTGGAAGCATCAGTAGACAGGGTCCTCCACTGCTAGCAATGCGTACAAGTGTGGAAAAACCGTGTCCTGCCCATTCTTTGATGTTATCAGCCCAGGATTTTCTTTGTAACATATGCTTAAAAACGTGCAGAGATTATCTTACTTTTGTGATTGAAAGCATCCTCGTACCACGTCATGGGACCGAGAATACGTTTTTTGAAAAGGGTACAATCTTTTATGGACACCCTGTATAAACAGACTATGAATTCACCAAAAAATAGGTGTTGTCACACTAGTAGATCTAATCGCTAAAAAGGCTGCGAGAAAGTAAGGAAAACTAAACTCAAGAAATGAAAATATTAGGTATATGTGTGTGTTTGTGTGTGTGCGTGCGTGCGTGCGCGCGCGCGCGTGTGTATGTATGTGCGCGTGCGTGCGTGCGTTTATGTTGTCGGAAAAAAGGTCAATCACAGGTTGACTTTCATTGTTTCAGTGGGCCTCGTTTTAATATCCACAAACGTTGAATTCTAGGTCATGTTTTTTTTGTGTTTGTTTTTTACAACAACGCTAGTAATTCTTCATCGGCAGGTGTTAGTAGATTACTTTTTTTTCTTTCTTCGCTTTTAACATTTTTGTTGAACATGATAGTTGCTCTCAAAGACAAAAGTAATGTTAATTACCGGAAAAGCAAAACTCCGCAATATTTTAAAAGACATTTCGACTTCTGCACGGTATTTCACAGTTTATATATATTTTTTCCACTTTTACATGAGAAACCAAAAAGCCACATTTAAGATCCATCTCAACCTTGTGTGGGGAAACAGTGTGTATTCATTGTGGTCTGCATGTCTCTTTAGAATCACGGATTACACCTGAACATGTTTACGTTTCTCTTGAGTTAGAATTTTTTCATTCGTAAATGGGTTCCCGGTTTGCCATAGTTCAAGTATGGTTTTTCAAAGAATTGATATATTATAAAACCCTTCCGCTGTTTTTAATCGAGATTTCTTCGAAGCTTGTCTTTAACGTGTTGTTATTACTGGCATTTTTTTTAAATCATGAACGTCATGGTCATCTATCTCTACACAACTTCCGGTTATGTGCGTAGCTGCCATTTCCGCCTCTCATCATTTCTTTAGATTCGTTTTGTTAAGTAAATTAAAACAAATAGTAACCCTCTGTGAAAACAAAAATGTTGCAGAGGTCAACCAGTTGAAGTTTTGACACAATTTTTTGTTCATCACAAAAATGAAAAGCTTTGCATCACTATGATCATGACAGGATAATATTTATCTACACCTGGACGCAAACAGGAAATGTGTAATAACCAGGAAATGGGTGAAATCGGTTTATAATTTCGGGGACAAAAAACTGGTTATGAAAAGTTATAAAACTTAGAATCGATCTGGGGCTTTTTTTATTTGAACAACTAAACCTTTTGATAAAATTATGTAATAGAAATAATAAATGCATTCATATTTTTTATTATTTTTATGATCTGTTTTTAAATAATAGTGTGGGGGAAAAAATGAAATATTTTGAAACCAGAAGAACACGACTAGACTACTTGAGTAGGGTACTTAAGGTTCAAGGTTCTATTAATAAAAGAAAAATATTTAATTTAATTATTAAGGTTATTATCAAAGATATGCATTTTCTGACAAGAGAAAGGAAAAAGAGATTGCACGTGTCGAAAGACTGAGAACGTTTAATCTCCGGGTTTGGGTTTTTAATTAATTAATTAATTTTTAGTTCTTCTGACAAGAGAATTAGAGTAAATCTGAGAAGATTTTTAAAAGAAAAAGATTTCTAGAGTGTACAAAATAAGGGAAATTCTGAACTACCTACTCAAAAACAAAAAATAAATACTGAGGTTATTATTGCATATTTAACTGTTGTTTTAAATATTTTGGCTTGTACGTTGTGACAAAATTGTCCGTTCTCTTTTCCTAGCGTTCACGTTTATCGCCGTCATTATTGCGCTACGTCTCATTTTCTGTACTTAATCATTGTTTACACTCCCTTCCCACAATTCTTGTCATGTCGGGACTTCAGTGACCATCTTTTGCTGATTATGGCAATCAATCACTTTCGTTTGAACCCATATTAACACCTGAATTTGTGGAGTGAAATGTTGTAACACATTTACGAGCAGACCGTTTGTAGTAGAGACCGGGTAAATGAGATAACCATTTCTGGACTAGACGGGTCGGAGAATGGTTATCCATCTTGAAAGAGATTACCTGGAATAGATTATTAAGTCATGAGTGTAAAAAATGATCGATAATAGACGGAAGCTGGCATACCATAAATAGTGACTTATAAACAGCACATTTATTTTTGCGTTTTTTATCTTTTTTGGTAGGAATTTTTCGCGAGAGACGGGGAAATATACGCATCTTGCGTGCTATGGGCTTGGCATTTGAAATGTAAAAATACAACATTTCTGATTGGAGCCTTGTCATATAGTAACAATCTGGATGTCGGCCGAATGTTGCCTTATAATTTAGCGCCTTGTGAGTTTACGGCACTGTAAGATTCGACTCGTCAAGAAGACAGTCATACAAGCCAGAGTAAGGAATAGTATCAGGATTCAACTTTAAAGGACCCGACAACGTGTTTGAGCATCTTGTGGATTTACACAACGACAACTCTACTTTTATTAATACGGAAAGCCCGGAATCCTAGGATCCTGAACACTAAGTCATAGTGGGAGTATATTGTAAAATAACACCCCAGACCACGTGTAAGAGGCATCTTAATCAAGTTGCCTAAACTATTTCACTGAGCCAGAAGTCTGAATTTCCCGAAGAGATTTTGGGTGACTGGTATAAGTGTCCTGCAGTCAAAACTAGACACCTACAGCAGGCGGATCTTAACAGAAGCTGGACCATCTTCGCAATTACCCCACACTACTACGAGGGACATGTTGCGGCCACCAAACTTGACCTGTGACGAGGTGTGAACCACTCAATAACCTGCAAGAACAAGCATCGGCTGTAGCAGAAACCAACCGATATTTTACTGGCAGCTAAGTACCCATTCAAAGCTGCCAAGTGAACTCTCTAATAAAGAACTTTTCAAATCAGACCATCTCTTGTGAGGAAATTTTAAAAACTCTATCTAAAATCACCCTACCCTTATTTATTTTACATTTGTTAACGATAATTGATTATTACATTTGTTATCAGTAAATATACAAATTTATAGTTGATGTAGTCATTTTGAGTGAACTGCAGCCATTATGTCTCAGTCATTTTTAAATACTTATAACAGTTATTTAAGTAATATTTTACTGAGTTAAATCAGTTGGGGGTTCATCAGAACGAGCAAAATCCTAACTCATAGAAGGTCAGGAAAGATAAAAAGTTTACACGGCCTGGATCCTATCAGCCGTAGTGCTTGATTTCTTTAAATTTGTATGAGGCTCCCTAGGACTGAAGCGCCATTGTTTAATTCACATCTCTGCCAAGAGTAATCTTGAGCGAAAGGTAGACACCTTTGAAGACCCTCAGTAGATACTCTGAATTTTGGACAATCACTGCACAGCAAGGGGAGTAAATCCCGGGACATACGTCTATTTATATCTGCGTGGGTATCTACTTCCGATAGTACGTCTGTTTATGTCTATATCTGAAAATGTTTCTCACTGTGCCTCTAAGTAGAGGCGGTACTAGGGATGGTTCAAGCTGTAATTAACTTTCTTTGCATACACTCTGTTCTTTTGAAGCCACATAAAAAATAATCCAGAGGCATGATATCCGGGGTGCGAGGGGGCCAAAGTAAAGGGCCACCTCGCCCAATGCAATGAGCAGGGAACTTTTCATTGGGGAAACTGAACACTTCTAATCCCCAGGGAACACTTGGGGCTGTATGTCCTCAAGATGAGGTGTAACATACAAGTTCAAGCATATCTGGGTATTCTGTGGCCTTCGCAGTGTTCTCGTGGAAATAAATGGTCCAACTACACGGGTATGTGTAACATTACACACCAAACGTTTATCTAGGGACTGTTGCGTCGTGTTCAATAAATTCATGCCGGTTTGCTGATCCCCTTATACAGCAATTGAGTCTGTTAACTTTACCAGGCAAAAGTGTCTTGTTGTGTTAGTAATTACGCAAACTGTTATATGATAGCTTCTGTGATAATGAATTTGTTAAGCCTTTTAATTGTGTGAATAATTTCTGGACATCTTGTATTACTAGTAACAGTAGCTACTGTTGTATGTTATTTTGGAGTATAAGTAGTTACAATAGTAGTAGTTCACCCGTGTGTTACCGGGGCCCGAAAGGGGAGCAAAGAATAGTAACACTGTTCCCTGCCATGCATGTCGTAGAAAGCGGCTAAGGAGGGTTGGGCATGGGGTTGGTTACCCCATCCTGTAAAAAATTTAAACCACAAAAAACTTCAACAAACATGGACAAGTCACTTAAAGAAAATAAAACACAGCCATCCAAGACAGGGGAAGGTCCTCTCACAGGGAGGCGTATGACGCAACACAGAGAAAGGAGTCTGTGTTGCTGACTAACCTTCTTTCTTCTTGGAGAACTTCCAGATTTGGCACCTGGAATGTTCGGACATTAAACGAACAAGGGAAAGTGGCACAAGTAGCAGCAGAAATGAGGGAATATAAAATAGAGGTTCTGGGACTATGTGAAACAAAGTGGAAGGGGGTAGACAAGAAGAAACTCATCACAGGTGTCGTGTGAAATTCTAATCCACATATATAAATTTAAAAGTAAATGTAAAGCCTAACAAATAACTTCAATAAAAGGAAAGAAGAATGGTAAAGAACAGTGCTGTCACAATGACTGTACTCGAAATCCCCCTTGTTTTCTAATTCGTCTGCAAATTATAACGTTCCACGTTGATAGTAAAAGCCTACTGCAGCATACACGCTTTCTACGATAAAACGTGTACTGCATTTCTAAGAAAAACCTTGAGATACGCAAGCTGACCTATATTTAATATTCCTTTCATGTCATTTTATACACTAACACGCGTCTCGCTATACAATTACTACCATCACGCGTGTAAGGCCACAAGCACTAGCTTTTTTCTAATCGACAGTGATAAAAAACACTACCCATACCAGAGTTAGGTTTTAAAACTTACAAAACGCTTATTAGGAAACATGACATTCTACTGTTTTATGTCTGAAATCCTGACATTAGTATGACAGTACACCAGACACCATAAAGTTTGGAAGTGAGGAGGTGGCAACAGCACGACTATCCTAGAAGAAAATGCATATTTTGAACGCAGCCACTTAGCTCCTTTAAATTTATATATTTGGGTTCCTTAGGACTTGCTGACAAAGAATATGTTAAACGTTACGCAAATAGTCTAGGAATTAACAAATTATAGCCAAAAGAAATAGTGAGGGTGTCAGACAACACCAAAATCAGAATCGCTCAGTGGCAGATTTTGACACCACCATTGTACGGGAAATAGGTCCCCATGTTAAATCCTATTTGATTGGAGCGCAATAAATGTAAGGCTAAACACGATTAGTCGGGCTACAAATACTATCTTTTGTTGTTAGGGGAGACGGAAGGAAGGGTACTTTTTTTTCAAACGCATGTGTAAACATGGCTCGATTGGTTAGACCCGCCAATATAGTCAATTAGGAGCGTCAGGTCAGCACCACATTTTCAAATAAACTTACTAAAGAACCAGTGCGTTGAGCGCCAGTGCATATTTTTCTAAATAAAAGCCTGGGACATCGGCAGATCGAAATTGTGCTATATTCATTGCCAGTCAACGTAACTGTGTATTATTCCATGAATTGTGGTAAGCTTGAAATATTTGATATCTTTTTAATGAAAATTGAATGTAAATTGATAATTTATGTCTGTATATGTGTGTGGTTCAGTAGCGAACATGAGGCAAGGCCTATATAGTGCTCCAACCTGAACAGAAGGTGTCGGAGAAAAGTAAAACTGCATGGAATGGCCAAACAGTACACTGACACCTATCTTATTGACTAGAAGAACTAATGCTGGAATTGCAGAGGCGTAGTGACCATTAGGGAGGAGTATACTGGTGTAAATTATTTCAGATGAAGCTGACAGTTGGCCTACCGCTCTGAACTCAGTGTTTGTCATGTATTGTGTTCAGTCTGGAAATAGATTGTAAATTAGTTATGAAGTAGGAGGTACAACCTTCTTGTTTCAGGGACTGTGGTCCTAAAGTTATTGAGCAGCACCTGGTCTGAGCTTTGCTGAATCTGGAGGCTGACAGCATACTCCTGGGTCCAGATAGCGACTAGTGAGGTGTCTCCAGAACACAGGGGAGCAATCGAGCAGAGGAGTCTTTTCCTGCCGCCATCACGAAAGTTAAGCCTCTGTGGCCAGTGGAGCTCAACATTATGTGTCCCCTCAAAAATTGACATTTTAGAAAAAAAAAAGAGGGACAATACCTTGTTTAAATTGACAGGAACTGTGAACTTTTTCCCCATACAATCTCTAAATCTTCCCTTTCGTGAGCAGCCAGACGAATGAAGCCGTTGACTTTATCACCTTTCAAATAATATACAACATTAGTAAACAAATTGTTAGTTTGAAGGAAGGGACGCAGTAGGACAGATCTAGCGTGGGCAACAAAAGCATTAAACTGTGCCCTCTAGTGGAGTACTATTATCGTGTTGTAATGATCATGTCCAGTAATACTGAGTATTCCACAAAATTCACGTTCATAAAACTTCATTGTTCCAAAGCAGATTCCAACAGCATCAAAAGTGATATCATCAATAACATACATCAAAAGACATCATCAATAAATAAAACAACATCATCTATAAGCGACATCGCCAATAACAGAACTAACCACAACACCATTAACGCCACCCTGGCACGTGATAAACGCAAGAGAACTTGCAGCCTGGAAGAACCAACACAGGAAAAATAACAAATGTAATATAATATATAGAATATAGAACATTTTACACTCAAGTTATAACCCACATTGGGCTGAACAAGCAATTCCATGCACAAGTTACACACGGGTTTTCTTGTGCCAAGACCAAAATCCAAATCTAACGGTGACCTCAAGTTCTGAAAGGACAAGATAACTGACATAAAATGTTGAACCGCTTCTCCCGAAGAAACAAACATGTGTTGAATACAGCAATACATACAATTGTGATATGTTTTCGCCTGTGACAAACGTAAGTTCCGATTAGGAGTGTAATGCTGTCTTGTGTGCTGTCATTATACATTTCTTTAAGATATAAAGTACCCGCTGTTTTGAATGTATACGCCCTTACTATTTGTTAATCATATTTCATTACACCCATGCTGTTCATTACCCAGGTTTCATTACACTCATGCTGTTCATTAATCAGGTCTCATTACGCCCATGCTGTTTCTTGATCAGAATTCCTTAAATCCTCGCTGCATATTCAATCAATCAATACTCCTAGCTCCCCAAGGAGCATAGACCCTAGCAAACATATGCCGAGTCCTCCTGTCACGTGCTATCAGCTCAAGTTCTGTCCATGTCTTCCTCATAATTTTCGGCTCATTCTCCAGTCCTCATCTCCATGTGTTTTTTGGTCTACCTCTGCCTCCTACCCTGGGGATTCCAGAACAAGGACTGCCTTGTAATGCTATCAACAGGTTTCCTCAATGTGTGTCCTATCCATCGCCAGCGGCTTCTTCTCAACTCTTGTTCCACTGGCACTTGTCTGGTTCTTGTCATCAATTCCACATTTGTGACTTTGTCATACCATTTCAGTCCTTCTATTCTACGCAAGCACCCGTTTATAAAAGTCTGTAGCTTTTTGGTTGTTGTTTTTGTTGCTCTCAATGTCTCAGAGCCATACAATAGGACTGACTTGACATTTGAGTTGAAGATTCTTATTTTTGTGTTGGACTTGATTTCTCTTGAGCTCCAAATGTTTCTTAACGCAATGAAAGCTACTTTTGCTTTGTTGTATTCTTATTTTGATATCACTGTCTGTCCCTCCAACTTTGTTTATATTATTGCCAAGATATGTGTACGATTCTACATCTTGTAGTGGTGTTTCTTTAAGTTCAACATTGTTATCATTTTGTCTTCACCTTGTGTATTTTCAGACCCACTTGCTGTGACCTCTCTGTAGTGGTTTTGATGGTATTGTATGGTTATGTTACCTAGTGTAATGTATGAGGTCAGCTGTGAAGGCTCCTGAGATAAATGTTTATGTGAATTACAGAAGGCCCTTCTTACTACCACTACGACCTCAAACAGATCTCTTTTACTATTATGAATGTAGCTACGTTAAAAAGTCTAGGGTACTGAAATGTAATGTGTTGTAATAGAATATACAAACACACACAGTTAATTAATAAGTCTAATAATATTAATAAAATCTATAACACACTGAACTAACTCAGACTGTTTTAGTTTTGATTTTAACAATTTTTTTCTAAATTTATTTGTTCTGAACCAATGTTTTATTTTGGTCAGAACATATGAAATGTTATGGAGTTATAAATGGAATGCATAAATATATGGCATACTAAAATGGAATTTGTGTACATAGGTATTTTATAAGACTGGTTAATATTAATAATATTTATAATGTCTCTGGGAGAACTATTACTGGATGTGCTGTTGGGGTGGTGTCATCACACCCACTCTGTGACTACAACAAGCTTTGTCCATTGACTTATAGACTGTAGTAAATGTTATATTTCCCAAGAATTCAGTATATTTGTGATGGGGAAATATTTATAAATAGTTAAGAGTTCTGGTGAATCTTCAGCAGGCCACTTATTCACTCATCTTGTCTGTGAAGATCTGATACTGGATTCCTGTGGCCCACTCCTCTCGGTAGCTGGAATACAATGCTAGGCTGCACCGACACAAATGTTAGGCGGCACACACATCTGCTTGTGTATTCTTGATTAAGTATGTGGCACTACCTTAGTGCCACAACAGAAACTCACAATTCTGAAACACAATTTGGGTCATGTGTCAGTACTCTATCTACTGCACCACTCTTTCACACAGCACAACACAACGACATTACACAGAATGGGTCAGATCTCTCTGACCAACACAGCACATCTTACCCAGTTGTTTTCATATAGTACCAGTTCCCCAAGACTGCATTGCATCTGAGATATGTTCAATAGTTTCCTTTTATTCAATAAGATAGGTGATATGTTCCCACTGATCTCAATAATAGATCCGCCTTCCATAGTCTTAGTTAGGCGTCCATATATTTTTTGTTTGTCTCTAGACCCTGAACTTGGGCTGGGGACCTAGAGCGAGCACTTACTTGTCGTAATCATTTTATATGATATGGCAGTATCAATCACTCAAAATATTTAAAATATACAAGATAAATGCTTTCATTCTTACCAGAATTCAGAATTGAGAACACAGTTAATGCTAGCAAAACTCAGCTGAGCTGCTGGCTATAGTATGGCGTCCCACTAAAATGTATGTAATATCTTCTGGGAAAAACACCACTGGTAATTATTTACTGTGTCTACTGGACAGACTTATAGCAAATGGCAAAATTGCGCGTCTCTACCCCGTTAATATGAATACATTTGTCCAATCACAGACTTCCCCCCTAACTTTTTCAAATCTTCTACCAAAAGTCAAATTTCAGTCAGATCTCAGTCAAGTATGTATTATTGTCTGTTGGTCCGTCTGTCTCTACTTGGTTTTTCACAAAAACACACTTGTTCCTTGGACCAACTACACGCAAAACCCCTACACAAATCTGCCTCCTAAGTTATTTTTAGCCACAATCCTCCACCTTCCCCCTCTCGTTCATTACAGCTAGATTTTAGCATTTCCGTATCTCAAGGACGCAATTTTGAGGCTTTAGTGAAAGTGTGCACAACAATACTGTCGCTAGTCTGATATGAACAATACAGTCTTTTGTCAATATCTTCCTTGTTATCTATCCGTCTGGATAATTTAAAGTATATTATTTCTCTGCTTAAGATGGGCTATCAAACTAGCTAGGTTTTATATTCATAACTTTAGTATTAAGAAAAAACATATTTTTTCTCAAGGTTAGTTTTTTGACATTTGTCTTCCGAACCTTCTCCACGGCGTTTGCCGCTGAATTCAAATAAAACGACCAAGTATCGTAAAACGTCCAAGAAATGACTGTTTCGAATAAGAGCTAAGGTCTTTTCAGTCCATTTCCTTACATTGTGTTAACTAGTGGCATGAATTTTTTTCCTCTTTTATTACTTAAACTACAACTTGCGTCTTTTTGCCCATTAGGTTCAAACACGTGTTCAGTCATATTTTTCCTTTTTTATATCTCCGTTATCCTCCCGTCTACAAAGGGTAAACCGTTTCGTCTGCACGTCTAACTAGTTAGTTTGAATGGCGGTAGGAAATGCGGGCATGGGCGAGCATGTCTCCTAGTATCTTACGCATTATTTTTTATCCCTATAATGTTATCTTTATAATTGGAGATATTTTAACGTTGTATCACGGTAAATTCATCACACATCTCCCCACTTGAGAGCATGCACTACGGCAAGTTCCAAAACCAGTGATACACATAGATAAAATTACTCCTCACGCCTGCCACTACTCTAATTTTGATCACAGGGGTGCCGACTGAGGAAATCTGCACCGACATTCAATGACCCTGGGATGTATTCGATAATAAAATTATAAGGTTGTAACAATAACGACCATCTCAACAATCTTGCATTTTCATGCTTAGCCTGAGATAAGAACACTAGGGGCTGATGATCCGTCTGGACCACAAAAGTCCTACCATACAGATAGATTTGGAACTTTTTTATTGCCCAGATTAACGCTAAACATTCTTTTTCGCTTGTGGAATATCCTTGCTCCGCTTTATTCAATTTGCGGCTTGCATAAGCGACTGGGTTCAGTTCCCCATCGGGTGAAGATGACCTTTGCAACAGAGCCGCCCCGAGGCCTACATTACTTGCATCTGTTCTCACCACAAAGTCCTGTGTCAAATCAGGCAATTTGAGAATAGGCTTGCTAGTGAGTTTATCCTTTAACTCTTGGAAAGCCAATTCACATTGCGCAGTCCAAACAATTCTATCTGGATGTCCCTTGCGAGTCAGATCAGTCAGAGGAGCACATATAGAGTTAACATTTTTGATATATTTTTGGTAAAATCCACATAACGACACGAATGATCGCACGTCCTTTTTTGTTTATGGTCTAGGTGCTCTCTGTAATTTTTCCAAGTTCTTGGGGTCAGGGGTCATGTTACCCTGATATACAGTGTGTCCCAAGAATTCCAACTCTTTGCATCCAATACAACATTTTGTTGGTCTAGCAGTTAAGTTCGCTTCCCTAAGCCTATCAAATAACATTTTTAGGGAGTTAATGTGTTCTTCAAATGTCTCTGTGGCGACGAGAATGTCATCCATGAAATTCGTGATACATGGATTATTCAGGGGATCCAACAATTTGCGCATCATCCTTGAAAATACACTCGGAGCATTTTTCAATCCGAATGGTAGCATGTTGAATTCATAATGTCCTTCCGAGGTGCTAAAAGCTAAATAAGGTCTAACTTCAGGCTTCACTGGAATCTGGTAATAGCCTTTACTAAGATCCACCTTCGAAAAGTATTTTGCCTTGTTTAATCTGGCAAATAACTGTTTTGTGTCTGGTAATGGATCCACTTGTCCTTCTGTGACAGCATTCAGTTTCCTGTAATCTATGCACAGTCTATGTTCCCCAGACGGTTTCCTCAACAAAACTACACTGGAGCTAAAAGAAGATTCACTGTGTGAAATAATCCCCTCCTTCAACAAATAATCTATTTCTTCTTTCAATGCCTTCTCCTTCGCGAACGGAATAAAATAGGCTCTCATACAGATTGGGTTTGAGTCTACCAGTTTCATGTCATACTGTAGCAAATTTGTATGTCCTGGTTTATCTGTTAATATATCTGTATGTTCCTCCAGAACCTGTTGAACTCTCTCCCTCTGATTTTTAGTCAGGTGCTTACTGACTTTTACTTGTGCAGCTGTCTCACAAGGATGTAATGGGTATTCCTGGAGTGGTCTGTCCAGATACTTCTTTAAAAGGTTTACATGATAAACTTTCTCCTTCCCCTTTTTGTCAATTTTATAATTTGTTCTAGATACCTTCTCTAGAACCGTATATGGACCTTGCCATCCAATTTGTAATTTATTCTGGCTGCCGGGTAGTAGAAGAAGCACCTTCTCTCCCACAGCTAGTTCTCTGTCCTTTGCCTTCCTATTAAAATACGCTGCATGTTTCTTCCTGGCTTGTCTCAAATTATCATTTGCCAGTTTCCATCCAGCTTTCAGACGAGTGGTCAGTTCGTTCACATATTGATACGATGAGGTAACAGTCTCTTCTGCCTTCTCATCTGTCCAGGTCCTTAATAAAGCTACATCTGGACTTTTAATTTTTCATATTTATTTTTCATGGCACCCGTCGGGTCCCTTCCATTGGAAGCTTTATAATGAGGACTTTTCTTCCTAAAATCATCACTCACAAATCGACCACTACCAATTTTTTTCTTGGGTTTGTCTTCCCACTTTAGATTGCTTATGAGAGATCTTCGCTCTCTTTTAGATTCCTCCAGTTTATATAAGGCTGACCGAGGGATTGTCAGCTTATTCTGGGGTAAATTTACTCTTTGTACTCGTTGCATAGTGGCCATGTTAATCCATTCAAGTGAAGACTGGGTGTGAAAAGGGGGCTCCCATTCCACTTTGTCTACCTGATTATAATTATTTTTCCTTCCAGGCCTAAGTTTGCCCCGTGGCGTTTCTAGGTCCTGCACATATTTTCCCTTTGTGGGTGTTCCCTCATGAAATACGCCACATGCTTCTACAAAGTTTTCAATATCGACATTTACGTCGGGCCAATAGTATTTTCGAGCAACTTTTTGGCAGATGGTACCTACTTTCTCATGGTCACCATCTTTTCCAACATGTAAGCTCCTTATTAAATTTGCGCTATATACCTTGGGAAGAACCAACTGTCCGTGACCAGTGGATCTAGTTCCTGTCTTCCTGTATAGCAATCTGTCCTTCATAAAGTACTCTCCCTTGCCTGGAGGTGTGTGGCATTTGGGCAATTTTTTAAAACATGGCTTGAGTGTCCTATCCTCAGCCTGCGCCTTCCTCATCTCCTCTGGATGAGCATTTATAGGTTCACCTTCTTCCTCCTTTTTCTGTGACCTGGTCTGCACTGTCGCCATGATCACAGGTCTCTCGGGATTCCCCAAGAAGACGTACCTACACCCCAATATCAGAGGGTAGATTGGTTCATCTATCACTGCTGCTCTGATTTCTCCTTCCACATAGCGAGTTTTCACCGTTATCCTTGCGATGGGAAGTGTCATGAGTGGTATATCCTTAGTCGCCCCTTGTATTTCCACTGTTTCTGTGGTATACTGACTTGGGTCCAATAGGCTAGACTTCACAACTGAATCATAATCCAAACCTGTATCATATAGGCCCCTTGTGGTGACCCCATTACAAATAACATCCTCACAAACTGGGGGGTGATAAGGTTCCTGCTGTCCCTTAGGATTAACCTTTAATCTTTGAGTCCCCGACTTCATTGCAGCAATGTTTGAAGGTTTCCTTTTACAAAATTCGGTGTTATGGTTGTCTTTCTTACACCATCTCTTTCCTTGGTTAAACGGTTTTCTTTCATTATATTTTTGGTCATTGAACTGTGAGTTTCTGTCACGATAGTCATTTCTTGGCCTATCAAAGTTTGTCCTGCCTTTATTACCTTGTTCTCTGTTATCAAATCTACTAAATTGCTGTGGAGCTTTAAAATTTTCTATGTGCTTCTTTTTAGTGCCACTTACCTCTGCCTGGGCTGCCTGATACCTCTCAGCGACATTTAAAACGTCCCCCAACCTCTCTGCACCTTGTTCCATGAGAAATTTTCTCAAGTCTGGAGCCATGGACTCTCTTAATTGCTCTATCATGATCATCTCTTTAAGATCTTGGGTCTTCCCCAGAGCAGTCCATTTCTCCAAATAGGTTTCCAGTCTGGCAGAGAATTGGTGGTATGTCTCCCCAGACAACAGTTTGGCATTTCTAAACTTCTTACGATAGAATTCACCATGTTTTTCATATCTTAATAACAAAGCCTGCTTTAGCATGTCATAATTGTCTTGGTCTTCTCTATTCATTTTAGCAAAGACTTCATAAGAAGTACCTCTCATCCCTGGGATAACTTTAGACTCCACCTCTCTCTCTCTAACCCATATGTAGTAGCTAATAATTCAAATCTACTGAGGTACCCCTCGATGTCATCGTCTTTCTCAACAAAATGGTCTAAATGAAACGCCATAGCCGAGGTTGAGGCTCCCTGACTAGGCGTAGCATCTGAGGCAAAAGGGCTCGCACCATTTTCAGGAGCATGGCCTTGTAATTCCAGCTCCCTTAGTCGTAATTCGTGCTCCCTTTGCAATCTTCTATCTTCTGCTTCCCTTTGCTGTCGTTTTTCTTCTGCCTCCCTTTCGGCAGTCAATCTCTTATCTTCTGCCTCCCTTTGATGTCGTTTTTCTTCTGCCTCAATCTGCAGCCTCTTAAGTTCTTTGTCAGCCTCAATTTGTAACCTCTTCTCTTCAGCTAACCTCCTTTCTTCCCTTTCAATATACTTGTCACATTCAGAAGTTACATACTGAATTAAAACCTGACCCTCCATATTCATCTCCTTCGCCGTTAGCACAGCAGCCGATCTAAATTTTGCTAGGTCAGCCATCATACAAAATAACAATGACCAAGGTAATTCTAATCAATTAATGACTAAGGTAATTCTATACTGTTCAAAAAAAGAAACGCATAGCTATCCGAGGGCGCGTTTTTATGAGTTTGTAAGTAAAATTTGGTGCTAGGGTATATAAAAACCAGCCTCAAATGTTCTTTACAGTGTCAAATGCACGTGTTGACCTGAATTGCGTTGGTTTTTGTAATCGTTACAACGCAGTGGTCAATAGTGTATATGACGCAATTTTTGACCACTACTCATGTTGCGCGCACGTGAAAGCAACAACATTTGGGGTGAACACTATTCACTGACTACGCAATTTAACCCCTATAAAAGGATAACGCTACACACAAAAAATTCAGTTCATTTTCAAGCAGACATTTATGCCGTCTCTATCGATAAATTTAAGGAACATTGCTATTGGCCGTTTGCACGCAGGCGAAAGTCAAAGTCAGGTTGCCAGGCATCTAAACGTGCATCAGAGTACCATCAGTCGACTTTGGCACCGGTTCCACGCATCCATGCCCAGAAGATGCCAGTCGCTGATAGATGCAAGTAGAGGCCACACACCATACTAACGGGAAAGCCCGTACGCCGAAAACTCTCGTGACCCAGATGCAAAACAACTGTCAATTGATTGGTTGAACCCTAAGGTATTCTTTTGTGCAATTTGAACAATTAACTCATC
Organism: Oreohelix idahoensis; assembly: GCA_024509875.1. NCBI lineage: Eukaryota > Metazoa > Mollusca > Gastropoda > Stylommatophora > Oreohelicidae > Oreohelix > Oreohelix idahoensis. Next base: position 55,358 of record JAMPIV010013390.1, on the reverse strand, counting down.
AAATTAAAAAAGTTATTGAATGTCAAAATTATGGCTATGTGTGTGCCTTCAGTAGCTATGCGTTTCTTTTTTTTTGGACAGTATAGAAAGATTAACTGAAGTTTAAAACAAATGTTGGGAAAGGTTACGACTAAGTATCCACAAGATTGGGATAGAATATTACCCGCTATTCTCTTCGCCAATAGAGAAATTCCCGACGAAAATACGGAGTTTGTGCTATTTGAATTATACTGTTCAAAAAAAGAAACGCATAGCTACTGAAGGCACACACATAGCCACAATTTTGACATTCAATAACTTTTTTTAATTTAATGAGTTAATTGTTCAAATTGCACAAAAGAATACCTTAGGGTTCAACAAATCAATTGACAGTTGTTTTGCATCTGGGTCACGAGAGTTTTTGGCGTACGGGCTTTCCCGTTAGTATGGTGTGTGGCCTCCACTTGCATCGATCAGCGACTGGCATCTTCTGGGCATGGATGCGTGGAACCGGTGCCAAAGTCGACTGATGGTACTCTGATGCACGTTTAGATGCCTGGCAACCTGACTTTGACTTTCGTCTGCGTGCAAACTGCCAATAGCAATGTTCCTTAAATTTATCGATAAAGACGCCATAAATGTCTGCTTGAAAATGAACTGAATGTTTTGTGTGTAGCGTTATCCTTTTATAGGGGTTAAATTGCGTAGTCAGTGAATAGTGTTCACCCCAAATGTTGTTGCTTTCACGTGCGCGCAACATGAGCTGTGGTCAAAAATTGCGTCATATACACTATTGACCACTGCGTTGTAACGATTACAAAAACCAACGCAATTCAGGTCAACACGTGCATTTGACACTGTAAAGAACATTTGAGGCTGGTTTTTATATACCCTAGCACCAAATTTTACTTACAAACTCATAAAAACGCGCCCTCGGATAGCTATGCGTTTCTTTTTTTGAACAGTATAATTATATCAAATGGCCAAGGTAATTCTAATCAATTAATGACTAATTACCACTGGCTGTGAAGATTCACCAACTTTTATTTTCCCCTTTTTTATTTTAAGGGATACTTTTTAAATTTATACAATCTGTCCCCACTGGTTTAATTCTCACACCAGGAGATTCTAATATCTTTGATAAACTTAATATCCCTGGACAAGACCCCAATATTTGTAGTGGTTTTGATGGTATTGTATGGTTGTTATGTTACCTAGTGTAATGTATGAGGTCAGCTGTGAAGGCTCCTGAGATAAATGTTTATGTGAATTACAGAAGGCCCTTCTTACTACCACTACGACCTCAAACAGATCTCTTTTTCTATTATGAATGTAGCTACGTTAAAAAGTCTAGGGTACTGAAATGTAATGTGTTGTAATAGAATATACAAACACACACAGGTAATTAATAAGTCTAATAATATTAATAAAATCTATAACACACTGAACTAACTCAGACTGTTTTAGTTTTGATTTTAACAATTTTTTTCTAAATTTATTTGTTCTGAACCAATGTTTTATTTTGGTCAGAACATATGAAATGTTATGGAGTTATAAATGGAATGCATAAATATATGGCATACTAAAATGGAATTTGTGTACATAGGTATTTTATAAGACTGGTTAATATTAATAATATTTATAATGTCTCTGGGAGAACTATTACTGGATGTGCTGTTGGGGTGGTGTCATCACACCCACTCTGTGACTACAACAAGCTTTGTCCATTGACTTATAGACTGTAGTAAATGTTATATTTCCCAAGAATTCAGTATATTTGTGATGGGGAAATGTTTATAAATAGTTAAGAGTTCTGGTGAATCTTCAGCAGGCCACTTATTCACTCATCTTGTCTGTGAAGATCTGATACTGGATTCCTGTGGCCCACTCCTCTCGGTAGCTGGAATACAATGCTAGGCTGCACCGACACAAATGTTAGGCGGCACACACATCTGCTTGTGTATTCTTGATTAAGTATGTGGCACTACCTTAGTGCCACAACAGAAACTCACAATTCTGAAACACAATTTGGGTCATGTGTCAGTACTCTATCTACTGCACCACTCTTTCACACAGCACAACACAACGACATTACACAGAATGGGTCAGATCTCTCTGACCAACACAGCACATCTTACCCAGTTGTTTTCATATAGTACCAGTTCCCCAAGACTGCATTGCATCTGAGATATGTTCAATAGTTTCCTTTTATTCAATAAGATAGGTGACATGTTCCCACTGATCTCAATAATAGATCCGCCTTCCATAGTCTTAGTTAGGCGTCCATATATTTTTTTTGTTTGTCTCTAGACCCTGAACTTGGGCTGGGGACCTAGAGCGAGCACTTACTTGTCGTAATCATTTTATATGATATGGCAGTATCAATCACTCAAAATATTTAAAATATACAAGATAAATGCTTTCATTCTTACCAGAATTCAGAATTGAGAACACAGTTAATGCTAGCAAAACTCAGCTGAGCTGCTGGCTATAGTATGGCGTCCCACTAAAATGTATGTAATATCTTCTGGGAAAAACACCACTGGTAATTATTTACTGTGTCTACTGGACAGACTTATAGCAAATGGCAAAATTGCGCGTCTCTAACCCGCTAATATGAATACATTTGTCCAATCACAGACTTCCCCCCTAACTTTTTCAAATCGTCTACCAAACGTCAAATTTCAGTCAGATCTCAGTCAAGTATGTATTATTGTCTGTTGGTCTGTCTGTCTCTACTTGGTTTTTCCCAAAAACACACTTGTTCCTTGGACCAACTACACGCAAAACCCCTACACAAATCTGCCTCCTAAGTTATTTTTAGCCACAATCCTCCACCTTCCCCCTCTCGTTCATTACAGCTAGATTTTAGCATTTCCGTATCTCAAGGACGCAATTTTGAGGCTTTAGTGAAAGTGTGCACAACAATACTGTCGCTAGTCTGATATGAACAATACAGTCTTTTGTCAATATCTTCCTTGTTATCTATCCGTCTGGATAATTTAAAGTATATTATTTCTCTGCTTAAGATGGGCTATCAAACTAGCTAGGTTTTATATTCATAACTTTAGTATTAAGAAAAAACATATTTTTTCTCAAGGTTAGTTTTTTGAAATTTGTCTTCCGAACCTTCTCCACGGCGTTTGCCGCTGAATTCAAATAAAACGACCAAGTATCGTAAAACGTCCAAGAAATGACTGTTTCGAATAAGAGCTAAGGTCTTTTCTGTCCATTTCCTTACATTGTGTTAACTAGTGGCATGAATTTTTTTCCTCTTTTATTACTTAAACTACAACTTGCGTCTTTTTGCCCATTAGGTTCAAACACGTGTTCAGTCATATTTTTCCTTTTTTATATCTCCGTTATCCTCCCGTCTACAAAGCATAAACCGTTTCGTCTGCACGTCTAACTAGTTAGTTTGAATGGCGGTAGGAAATGCGGGCATGGGCGAGCATGTCTCCTAGTATCCTACGCATTATTTTTTATCCCTATAATGTTATCTTTATAATTGGAGATATTTTAACGTTGTATCACGGTAAATTCATCACACTCTCATTGAGTATTTTTGTTTTGTCTTGCATCTGAGTATGGTTTTGGGACAGGAAAGCCAAGACATCGACAAAATCTAGATCATCAAGCTGTTTAGTCAGATTCCCCTGGATTCCATTTCTGTTGTGTGGCGTCGATGTTTTTATTTTCCGATCTATTGCTAGTAAGAAAAGAAATAGAGATAACAGGCATCCCTATCGCACTCCAATTTTTACCCCAAACGGTTCTGCAAGTTGTCCTTCACGAATACGTTTTCTGTACATGATTTTTGTGACGGTATTGCCTCCCCTGCTTTGCCGACTACTTTTGTGAAGAATTAAGCAATGATTAATTTTAGCTCGTTAAGCCCGCACCTCTGATTTACTCAGTGGAATTCTTATTATTCTGGTATAGCTCTGTTTAGAGTGTGTGGAGTAAACTGACTGAGACAAATATGCAGAACATTTAAAAGGATTAAAAAGAAGTTAAATTTGTAAAATTACAAATAACAAAATTTAATAATCACTTACGTTTTATCAGTTTGATAATAATTTGAATAGTTATGGATCAAGAAAAAGTTATCATCACGGTCATGATGGGATGTAAATGTCTACAAGAAGTTCAAGTGGCAGCATATATATTGAACTTACCTGACAATGACGGTTCTGCTCCTTCTGATGGGTTGGTTCTTTTTACACTGTTCACGCTCGTCGCTGGTCAAGGTTGTCGAGTGTAGCTCGTTTCTCAGAAATGTCAGGGAGAGCCTATAAAATTGGTCCCTCACCTTAAAGCTTAGTCCACTGTTCCCTTCTTGTTCCAGAGATAGTACTTTCTGCTGGTACCACAAATAACTATAATAAAGAACAGAAACGAAACGCTCTTCAGAGTATTGCGTTTTCCGATACATGTGTCCCCCTCTTCTATTCCACCATCCCATTTAACTCAGAATTTACCCTCGATGAGAATTAAATTTAATCCCTCGGGATAAAACTTTCTGTACATTTGAATTGAATAGTTTTTATAGTTGCGTTACATATAAATGAAAAGGTTAATAGTACAGATAGAATATGTTTACATTTACATTTCCACTGATTGAAAAGTGTTCACAATATAAATTGAATATGTTTTCATTTATGTTTACACTGATTTGAAAAGTTTGAAACTTCCATTAATTTTAAAGTGAATATGTTTACAAAAACATTTACACTGGTTTGAAAATGTAAGTATTATAATTAGAATGTATATAATTTCTTTCATCTTTCCCTCCCTGCTCCATATGGAACCTGGGACTCTTTATGCGTTTAGTTCTCTTTAAGAAACTAGCAATAAAGCAATCACCAGCCTTTGGCAGTGGTGGTTCATGAAATCATCATTCTATACGCTGAGGTTGCCAGCCTCAAATGACTTGGACATCCACTAGCTATTTTCACATATTAATATTCACATGGTTATATATATATATATATATATATATATATATATAGATATATATATATATATATATATATATATATATATATATATATATATATATATATATATATATATATATATTATATATATATATTTATATATATATATATATATATATATATATATATATATATATATATATATATATACACGTTAATTCGCATGTTAGTAATAAAAATATAGAATGTAAAATCCCAACTTACGCCAATCCTGGCTCACATACATTTTTGCTCACGGGAATAAAAGGCAATGGCAGATGCCTTATTTCACGTGTACTTGGGGTCGTTACTTTTAACTTTAATTCTCTCTCTGACTCCGTGTTTTTTCTTCAGTTTCCTCAGACAGCGGCTTTCCTTATTAAACTGATAAAGATTTCCTTGGCTGTCAAGATTCTCCAATAAAAGGTGTCCGGTCTGATAAAATGGAATTCTGAATTATAGGCTTCACTCTGGCAAGGTCTGGTTGTGTCGTCTTGGCAAGCGATCTTCACAGTGACTTAACACTGAAACGTGTCAGGTTATATTCACTGTCCTGCCCCTGCATCTGTTTGTAACGAAGCTAAGAAAGCGCCAATCATTTCAAACAAAATGTGGGGTGGGGGCGATTTCAAAATACTCCGCCATGGGATAATTTTGAGCATGATGTAAAGGTCACGTTTCCCATATATTGAAATTGTGACATTCAAATATTCTCGTCAATGAAAACATATAACTTCTTACATCTACCCGAAATATTAAAACATTTTCGCTCAGGTGTGTCTGTCATCCCACAAGGTCCATACTTGACCGGCGCTCCCTGTGCAAACAAAAACTCCTGTTTGACCATATGTGCTGTGTCTTACCACGACAATAGTTTGTCGGTCACACTAGCCATATCAGCGCTAAGTAAACTCGCTTGGCCATTTGCGTGCGAAAACAGTCGCACCCTTGCGGTACAATAGGATTTCTGTCGGTCACCCTTGCATCACCTTCTACTCTGTCCGCAGGGATAGACAGGTAAACACACAGGCATGACGACTATCGCCGAGAGGAGTGTAAGAATATTTAAAATGAGAAAATATCTGCTACACAGCAGCAATAAATGGTGCTACTATTGACTATTGACTCAATTAAATATAAACTGAGTACTGCCGTAGTGAAAGAGAGATTGAGAAGACGGGGTCGCCCCAATCCGTTCTGTGACAATCTTCATGAACTGATAATGCGTTATCAATTTCCAAAGTGAGTCTGTGTCTTCACTGTCAAATGCCTTTTCATAGTCTACAAATCCAATGTATAGCGGCGAATTCCATTCTATACTTTTTTTCAACTATTATTCTCATTGTGGCTTATCTGGTCTGTACAGGATCTGTTTTGTAGAAAACCTGCTTGTTCGACCCTCAGTTTTATGCCTATGGACTCCTTTAATCTCTCAACGCTGTATGTTGGTAAATATTAATTATGCCCATGTGTAACCGCGCTACCTCGTCTTAATCTTTACTAGGTGGCAGATGGCAGGCCTAGTTGTGTGACTCACACCAGTCTCCTTGTATATCTTCCAAGTTTTAAGTTAGTAGTGTTTGGTACTGGCCCTCTCCGCCAGAGTTCACAATTCTTGGATGAACTACTTTCCTTCTTACTTTCAACCCATGGCTCGTTCGTACCCTTCTTGGTTGTTATTCCGTGAATAATCGTACAGTGATTTTATTATAGTGATTGATGATCAGGCATTCAGCAACAATCCTTCATGGATCAACTCAAGCATTTGTTTGTTCTCTTACAAACGGTTATTTATTTACATGTAATATAAATATATTTCAAAGATGCAGGTTATTCTTCATATAGAGCACACCTGCAGTCATATCATAGTTACCTCAAGTATACATTCTATATCTCAAAAGTATGTAGACATTTAATCCCCTTTGTGCCTATCTCATCTCAAAGTACTTATTTAGCTTCCTCAAGCTCTATTTCATTTTACCCAATCTGCCTCAAAACTCCTGATCAACTTTATGCAAAGTACTTCGTATTTCTATTCCTCTGGTACCTCCTGGGCATTCCATTGCTTCTCTTCTTTAAACTTCTCGCCCAGTACCATTTCATTTACTCATTTTTCTAACATATCGTCTTGTGATTTCTCTGCTGCGAATCAGGAAAATGTTCATCAAAGTGCATAATAATTCATAAAAAGTCAATACTTACAGGTGATTCCCTGAATCTCTCCTGTGAATACACTCACTAGAGACATTATAAAACAAATTCTCTTAAGTAGCATTTTTCTCTGACTATGAAACTTCTTAGTTTACTCATACTATTCTGACTAATCTTAATCACATCCTCCGAATTTCCTAGGACTAGCATCTCCTAACGTATCTATATACCTTATGATTTTACTTTGTCACTTCTAATCTATCTGTGATAACTTCTACAGATCTTATCAAACTTGTGGCAACCGCACAACATTCTGGTTTCTTCATCTTCAGAAATACACGACCGCACACTTGCGAGCCGTAAACCGTTCTGCCCTTGACTTCTAGTCAATGCTCAGCTGATCTGTCCCTGTTTATCAGCTAAAATGATTGGTCGGCCTTATTTCCACTCACTGGAAAAATTTGCTCACGCTTTTACAACGTAAGCGAATTCAGTGAACTATCGTCTGTTATTTTTAGACTTCTCTCACTCTATTCCCGTGTGTATTTTTTCTCACCTCACTAAAACCTACAAGGGACTTAATTCTACGTTATCTTCATTTGACGTTTTAACTGAACACCATATTCTCTTCTTTAAAGCTTACTATAAAATCGTTAGATGCTAATTTTCTCAACCATAATTGAGAACCGACTAAATCTGCTTAACCCTAATTCAAGACTTTTATCCACCAACCGTAATATGCGGAGTTTCCTCCCTTTTCTCAAAGCATCCCTTCACTCATTTTATCTCCCTTCAACTAAGACAAATAGTCTGTATCCAAATCCATTCATATTTCCTAAACCATTTTTCTACACTCTTTTACTTGACTAAAACCAAATCACCGTTCATATAAACCTTGCTTGAAGCACAAATAATGCCTTGGGCAAACCCAACGGTTACACATGTTTATTAATCAAACGCTGTATGTTGGTACGGATAAATTACGCCCATGTTGTTTATTAATCAAGATTCATTACACCGATGCTGTTTGATGATCAAAAATCATTATCACACGGTGTTCAACTTTTTCTTTTCTCGGTACATTCCCGTCACGCTTTCTTTGGAATTTTCTGCCCTTTAGTCTGATTGGCCTGTCTGTTTTCTTTCTATTTCTCGACAGCCCACATTTTCTGTCATTTTTGTTTTAATAGCGTAGATTCTCTGTTTGATTCTGTCAATCTTGCTAGAGCCACATTTAGGCCCACCTCCTTGCACGTGCAAAGCGGCATGTTGCCAATAAGTCTTTTATGTAGCGATTTTGGGGGAGCGGAAAAATCTTAGTGTCTGTGAGTACGGAGTACCCCGGAGCACGGGGAAACTTTCTCTGCCTTTTATCTTTGCCGTCCTTCGGTTTTCATCCCGAACTCTAGTGGCTCGTAGAACGAGCGAGGGTGCTAACATTACGCCACTTTCCTCCGTCTTGAGGCAACAGCAAACGCTCTCTTCTCTGGTCTTACGTCTTCTGTCTTTGTTTCATCTCGAACACGGGCAGAAATATCGCTTCAACCTCCTGCGACTCTTTCTTCCTATTTAAGCGAGAGGTCTCTAACACCCCCTACCATTTTCGCTCTAAGATTCCTTGCTGCCTGGATAGTCATTTTAGGTTGAGAGCCTATAACCATAATTATTGTGCGGAAATTGAATTCCTTTTGCTCGGTAAGCACACCTAATTTTTTTATGTCTATTTATTGGGGATCAGAGTTACTTTATAATATATCTAATACTTTAGGTAAAGTAATTTTTGTATGTGACCTGTGATTTCTAATTTCTAATTTCTGTGTCCAAACTACCAGTTTTAACTCCGCTTAAGAAGTACGGCCAAGACAGAATATTTATATAACATAGAGATATATTTTTATATATTATATAGAGAGATTCAAATGTATATCTATTTTTTCCACGATGTTTTCCAATTTTTGATTATTTGTGGAAGTAATTCTGTATAGAGTTTGTGATATTCGTTTGTTATTAGCGCGTTATCGGCGCAAGTTAATCTATTTACATATTCGTGTGTTGAATGGCTACTCTGGCCTTGTCTAGAGAATTTGTCAGCAGGTGTGTGTGTAAAAAGCAGAGAAGTTTAAGCCCGCCAGCGTAAGCAGAGTGTCATGCATGGCTGAACTTACCTGTACGCAGGTTTAGGCTGATCAGAGCAGAGGGGATACGGCGGTGGGGTGTGATTTTTGTAACGTAGAAAAGGTGGGGTGTGGTTGGGCTGGTGAAAGATTGTACTGTCGTTTGTTAGTAAACATTAGACCTGACTGGAAAAATGGTTAACGATATGTGTGAAATGGTTGGTTTTTTTTCAGAGTGGTCTCCAGCGTGTAACCTAATGCTCTCTATTACCCTCATCGGGAGCACTTACATCGACGAATATCTTCGGCAACTACGTGTAGCCACCTGTTGGTTTATCGTCTGTGTAACCGGGTGGTTGCCTTTGCCCTCAAACCTTCGGGCAATATCACCAGGTCCATTGAGGCCCTGGCACTTTGCAGTCAAAGCTCACAGCCTTTAACGGGATTAACCCTCCAGTCAGACAGGCTGCCACCTTTGCCAACGTCTTGTGTCGGCAACACTGCCCAACCCATTGACAGCCCGTAAACCAGAAGTATAGTGGAGTATCGTCCAGGGATCTTCACCTCGCAATACTAATCACCTGCCGAAAACCTAAGCCATCTTTAGCCACCGAATAGAGGCGCTTCCCCTGGGAGCCCTCAGCTATATTCATTGTAATCTTTTTCCAGCAGTGGCCTCTAGCGCCCTGCTAATCGGATTTATTATTTAGTGCAGGGATAGTCGCACTAGCATTGTTTTCTTCACCCGTGCCTTGGATAGTGGGTGCGTGCTTGGATTAACTTCACAACGGTGTCCTCGGAGAACTTATTTCCGCATCATTTGGGATATTGAAATTCTTCAGAGGAATTATGTTAAATTTCCATTCGATACGGATTACTTACTTACCAGGAGTGTTTGGCAAGACCGGAGCGGTCCTTTTCATCACTGGAGACTGGGGGCCCCTGTTTGCTAGATAATTAATTAGTGTGAGAAAGTTCTGGGTGTTGGTGTGGAGTGAGGCGATCTGCTTGTGTGCGATTTATCTAAGTGGTGTGGTAGGTTGTGCGTTTTACTGTGATTGTGATGTTGGCCTTCCGAGATTGGGAAGGCAGACTTAATTTCATGCTTCGTGTTGTGGTGTTTTTATTTTTTTTTAATACAGAAAAAATATATACATCTATCTTGTGGTCAGGATCTCTTCTCTGTTAACTGTCACTTTGATGTCGTGCTGTATGTTCTTACTGCATTTAGAAGCGGTCTAATTTGTTTAGAGAGAACTAGGTAAGAGACTGACATATAACCATTGTCATGGTAGGCTGGAGAAATAGTCTTCTTACTCCCCAGAAGTCAGATTTCTTCCCATAATTTTCATTAGTGACTCTATTCTTATCTAATTTCCACATTATACATTCATAATCTGCTGAACTCAGACATAATCTATTCGTATTTTATACCTACCTGTAACAATTCCTTCACTTTTTCCCCCTTTTTTCCGTTTCATATGTAAAAACACAAGTTGTTGTTTACACGTTTGCCAGGAAGGACTATTTATATTTAGTGCCTTAAATCTTTGCAAACCTGGAATCTTCTGAAAGGAAACGACCGGGAAGGAAAAATAAAATATACGAAACGACAGAATGAAGGAAATAATAAAAAATACAATCAATCCAGAAGCGATTTGTGAACAAACCAGATTAGGAACCTGGACATGTAAGCTGGGATCTTGAGGTCTCAGTTAAGTCTGACTTCATTTAAGGAAACTCCCGCGTGTAAAGACAGATTAGATTTGAATGTTGACAAGTGAAGCTGATTCGAAAGCCCACATCGTTCGTGTTTTGTGTAGATCTGAACCGATCGGAACAGATAACCGGTGACGCGCATCACTTCCTTAAATTCGTTTATATATGGTCAGTGTCTTTAAAGGTTCTAAGGGTCAGGTACAAGTAATGAGACGTGACATAAGTTTATTATGGGCCTATGTTTGCATACTTTATTTTTTTATCACAATTATTACTCACATTTTACTTAATTATAATCTTCATTTACAGAATATACCTTTTTATTTAATTCGTATTTTTAATTTATGTGATGTTATTTAATTTTGCATTACTATTCCCTGTGTCTCAAATGTTGATTTATTCATTTCATTTTGTGACAAATTTTGAAAACATTTCACTTAACTATATTTTACATATATCATGTATATAATTTATATCAGTCAAGAATATTAATATTTATAAAAAAAAGTCAAATCTACAATTGACTTCAAATCTTCATGTAACATAAATGTCTCCGTCGTAACTGTCTGTAGTAGATATTTTTTGCCTGTATTCCTACATAAATATAGTCATTCGGTATGCAAGAACTGCTTATATTTTACATAATTCTAGGCTATTTTATATATAATTTATGTGCGCATGTTACGTAATTGTGGTATGAATTTTTATGAACGTATTTGTAATTTGTAAATGAACTACATTTTTGTATAAAATAGTAGACTAGGTCTATATTTAACCTAGATTTTAATGGGTTTTTTTTTAAAATTAATTTTAAATTTTGATATCTCCTCGCCTATAACTCCGGGGGTCTGCGAGAAGGCACCGACAGAAATGTGACTTCTGCTCCCTCACACATGTGGTAAAGTTAGTTGCTTATCCTTTACAGGACGTGGCAATCAACCCCAGCTTTTATTGGCTGTTTTGTGATTTTTCTAGGCAATTTTTTTTTCATTCAGTAGTTTGCCATTGCTTTCTGAACGGTACGGCGCTTATACCATTGTTAAAAATCCACACAAAGCGATCTGCTACCAAACCGCCTGCAGCAGGTTTCGAACCTGGTATATCTGGATTATGAAACTGCGTTCATATCCATTAGGCCACAGACGCCACACATGTGGTAAGAGGAGCCTAATATGAAGTTGTGCATGTGGCTGGTCACTTCACCTTTTACAACAAAATTACAGCTACAATATGACATTAATGACTTGGTGCAGGCTTCCAACAAAGGGTCCAGCTACAATAATGATTCCATGGCCCAAAGGGAGCGACAAGGGAATTATGTAACAAGTTATATTTCCATTGCCCATTATTTGATAAAACATGTATTCAGTCCCCTTAGATCACATGCAAGCCATTTCATAATGAATGTTATTCAAGTGGGCAAACCATATTAAATTCTAAAATAAACATCCTCTCTTAAATCCACGAACAAAGTATAGCCAACAAGATTTTAATGTATAATTTTAACAGCTGTTGGGTTGCCATAGTTCTAGTTTGTATTTAAAAAGCAGTGACAAACAATCAGTCAATGAAATCAATACCCTTAAGCTCCCCAGGGAACATAGGCCTTCAACAAACACATGCCAAGTCCTCCTGTCACGTGCCATCATCTCAAGTTCGTTCCACGTCTTCCTTATCATTTTCACTTAAGTCTCCAATTCTCGTCTCCATGTGTTTGTTGGTCTACTTCTGCCTTTCTTACCCTGATGGTTCCAGAACAAGGACTGTCGTGTAATGCTATCCACAAGTTTCCTAAATATGTGTCATATCCATCGCTAGCGCCTTCTGCTCATCTTTCATTCTACTGGCACTTGTCTAGTTCTTGCCATCAGCTCCAGTGTGTTACCAGAGCCCAAAAAGAAAGTGAGCAAAGAATAGTAACACTGTTCCCTACCATGCATGTCGTAAAAAGCGATTAAGGAGGGTTGGGCATGGGACAGGTTTCCCCCGTCCTATACATAAAAATGCTAAACCACAAAAACTTCAACAAAAACAGTTATAGGTAGCACAGAAATTGAACCGAAACGTGATGAAAACTGAGAGACCATCAAAAACAGAGATGAACAGAGGCAGACAGCTTGCAGTAGAGAACAAACAAAGGATCGTAGGCTGAAGCAGAAGAAACAACATAGAATAAATAAAGAGGGAAACTTGAGACATGTGAGTCCTAAACAGCTGGAGAAACCATCGCTGAAAACAAGGATTATGCTAGAGCCAAGAAAGTGATCCTCACAGATACCTTATTTGTCATATAACTGCCGCCAGGAAACACAAAACAACGAATCAGACAGCCTCTTAATATCACTTATGGGAGTCAGATACAAATTTAACAAAATGAAGGTTCCTACTCAATGGTATGGAACTGAGACAGCAGAGACTTGCCAAAGAAGCTGGAAGCTAAATTCGAACCGAAGGCAAGACCATAAATGAGAAGACAAACGTAATGTTTTTAAAAAAATACTTTTTTTTTTAAAAATCCATAGAGAAACACAGAGTCAGATATAACAGACACATAACACCCCTTAACAAGGCGAGAACAATTGATAATATTTAGACGGATAACAGGCCACCACATAATCCGATACCATGCATTCAACAAGTTATCATTGAGGCAGTAAAACTTGTGTCCATTTAGGGAAGACAAACATAGAGTACAACATGTTCTCCATGATTGTTGGCTATATGACAGGAGCAGATTAGCATAATGGCATTCATCAACTTATTTGTGAGAGAAACTGTATGGCGACACAAGGAGACTGAGACAGACCTTCAGTCTCATTTTGTTATAATGTGTTTGATACTGGTATATTGTGTTGTACAGAAGAATGGTTGTGTCTATACTGGTATATTGTGTTGTACAGAAGAATGGTTGTGTCTATACTGGTATATTGTGTTGTACAGAAGAATGGTTGTGTCTATACTGGTATATTGTGTTGTACAGAAGAATGGTTGTGTCTATACTTGTATATTGTGTTGTACAGCAGAATGGTTGTGTCTATACTGGTATATTGTGTTGTACAGAAGAATGGTTGTGTTTGATACTTGTATATTGTGTTGTACAGAAGAATGGTTGTGTCTATACTGGTACATTGTGTTGTACAGAAGAATGGTTGTGTCTATACTGGTATATTGTGTTGTACAGAAGAATGGTTGTGTCTATACTGGTATATTGTGTTGTACAGAACAATGGTTGTGTCTATACTGGTATATTGTGTTGTACAGAAGAATGGTTGTGTCTATACTGGTACATTGTGTTGTACAGAAGAATGGTTGTGTCTATACTGGTATATTGTGTTGTACAGAAGAATGGTTGTGTCTATACTTGTATATTGTGTTGTACAGAAGAATGGTTGTGTCTATACTGGTATATTGTGTTGTACAGCAGAATGGTTGTCTATACTGGTATATTGTGTTGTACATAAGAATGGTTGTGTCTATACTGGTATATTGTGTTGTACAGAACAATGGTTGTGTCTATACTGGTATATTGTGTTGTACAGAAGAATGGTTGTGTCTATACTGGTATATTGTGAAGTACAGAAGAATGGTTGTGTCTATACTGGTATATTGTGTTGTACAGAAGAATGGTTGTGTCTATACTGGTATATTGTGTTGTACAGAAGAATGGTTGTGTCTATACTGGTATATTGTGTTGTACAGAAGAATGGTTGTGTCTATACTGGTGTATTGTGTTGTACAGAAGAATGGTTGTGTCTATACTGGTATATTGTGTCTATACTGGTATATTGTGTTGTACAGAAGAATGGTTGTTTCTATACTGGTATATTGTGTCTATACTGGTATATTGTGTTGTACAGAAGAATGGTTGTGTCTATACTGGTATATTGTGTCTATACTGGTATATTGTGTCTATACTGGTATATTGTGTCTATACTGGTATATTGTGTCTATACTGGTATATTGTGTCTATACTGGTATATTGTGTTGTACAGAAGAATGGTTGTGTCTATACTGGTATATTGTGTCTATACTGGTATATTGTGTTGTACAGAAGAATGGTTGTTTCTATACTGGTATATTGTGTCTATACTGGTATATTGTGTTGTACAGAAGAATGGTTGTTTCTATACTGGTATATTGTGTCTATACTGGTATATTGTGTTGTACAGAACAATGGTTGTGTCTATACTGGTATATTGTGTTGTACAGAAGAATGGTTGTGTCTATACTGGTATATTGTGTTGTACAGAACAATGGTTGTCTCTATACTGGTATATTGTGTTGTACAGAACAATGGTTGTCTCTATACTGGTATATTGTGTTGTACAGAAGAATGGTTGTTTCTATACTGGTATATTGTAGTTGTACAGATGAATGCTTGTATCTATACTGGTATGCATTTAATATTCTTATTACTTCAATTACGTTTCTGTGCCCCTTCTTCCTTTCTGTCTTTCTTAAAAGTACTCACCTGTTACATGTTTTCTTTCGTTGTTTAAACAACAAATATTACAATTAAAATAAAATCATGTCCAGCAATGGACGTAAGTAGGTTAGTTGAAGAAGAATAACATGTGACGGATCTTTATGGAGATTCAAACCCTCATCTCTACTTGGCATTGTCTCGCCAAAATGAACTCCACCATGCGGGCATACACTCTCAAAAAACGCTGCACGCATTAAACTGAACAATATATGAATAGCGAGGCCAATGTTGTCAAATGGAGTACCTAGTTTAAATCTCTGTAATGGACCCTTGCACCATATTTTTCCCACAAGGAGAATGTCTGAAGTCTGGGATAAGAAGATCTAACTGATGGAGAGAACGGAACAACGACGAGAAGGAAAAGGTAGATTAAGACATCGACACAACAGAAATGAGAAACATAAATTCAAAATGAGGCTGCAGATTGATGCTATAAATAAATAATGACGTAAGTCTGGCGCAGCGACAAAATGAACGCGATGATAGTGGCAACTCGCGGTTATCGCGAAAATGAGAAAAACTATTATGTCTGGGAGGACAATAACATCAATGCCAATTATAGCAGAGTTGACTACAACTTGTATTGCATGCACATGTTTGAGAAGAAGTGGAAACCCATCTTGACAACAACAACAACAACAAAATCATTGGCATCGTCCATTTATCTTAACTCTCCCATTCGGACTCCCCAGATTAGACATTTCCCAGAATGCAAGGTTTATCCAGATCACGCGTTCTATTAGAACAAGCCAGTTACAAGATTGGCTGTGTAATCTTAGACTGTATGTAGAGGGCGCTGCAATCACGGCATTAAAAATTCAATTGTAGGTTCACGTCTGACTGACAAAGTACTGTCGTCAAGACAGATGTACGAAACAAAGTGCTAGAACGTCTGGAATTCTCAAGTAGATCAGAACTTTAGCTTGTAAAGCTTTATTAGTTTCGAATTTTTTTTTCTTTGTTTTTAATTGAAATTTGGAATTAAGCACAGTTAGGTTCCATCCTTCTTGATTTGTTTACCCTTCAGCTATGCCTGGATCGTATGCTTACTTTTGATACTTACCAAGCTTTCTTGTCTTTGGCAATATGTTCAAGTTCTTCTTTCTCGTTTTTTCCTTCTCATGTCTGTCTTGTGTTAACTCCTGCATATAATCATGGTTTTCCTTTTTTTTTTTTAACCTGCAGATTCCACAATAACCTTGTAAGGCTATTTGATCAGTATGATCCCCATACCACTTTTTGTTCATCTAGTATTTTTGTGGTTCTTTCCGTCAATTCTATATTGCTCATATTGCCATAACATACTGATCCTTCTGTTCTGGTCAAGCACAGGAATTTGGCGAAGATGCACAGAAAGAGAACAAATATTATGAGAAGGATGGGCCAATGATATTAAAATTGCACTTGGAGATAATCCCTCAAAGATGTAGACGTATACATATATCTTGACAGCAAACAAGAAAACATTATAGGAACAGACTACTTGTACATAATAACTCAACGAGAGAAAGTAAAAAACAGAATACTTGTACATAATAACTCAACTAGAGATAGTAAAAACAGGAAGTAATATTTTAAAAGCCTAAGGTAACTTTCGTCGCAGTGGGAAATATTTGGACATGAAAATAAATTAAGTCCAACACGCAAATAAGAATCTTCAGCTCCCGTGTCAAGATAGCCCACCTGTATGGTTCTGAGCCCACCTGATGGCTCTGAGCCCACCTGTATGGCTATGAGCCCAACTGTATGGCTCTGAGCTCAATTGTATGGCTCTGAGCCCAACTGTATGGCTCTGAAACATAAGAACAGCAATGACCAGAAAGTTACAGACTTTCATAAATGGCTGTTTGCTCAGAACAAAAGTATTGAAATGGTACGACAAGATCACCGGAACCTAGAGGTGAAAGATACTAAAAAGCAGAATACTTGTGCATAATAACTCAACGAGAGACAGTAAAAAAAACAGAATACTTGTACATAATAAATCAACTAGAGATAATAAAAAACATAGAATACGTGTACATAATAACTCAACGAGAGACAGTAAAAAAGCAGAATACTTGTACATAATAACTCAACTAGAGATACTAAAAAACAGAATACTGGTACATAATAACGAGAGATGGTTAAAAAAACAGAATACTTGTACATAATAACTCAAATAGAGATACTAAAAAACAGAATACTGGTACATAATAACGAGAGATAGTTAAAAAAACAGAATACTTGTACATAATAACTCAAATAGAGATACTAAAAAACAGAATACTTGTACATAATAACTCAACGAGAGATAGTAAAAAAACAGAATACTTGTACATAATAACTCAACTAGAGATACTAAAAAACAGAACACTGGTACATAATAACTCAACTAGAGATAGTAAAAAACAGAATACTTGTACATAATAACTCAACGAGAGACAGTAAAAAACAGAATACTTGTACATAATAACTCAACTAGAGATAGTTAAAAAAACAGAATACTTGTACATAATAACTCAACTAGAGATACTAAAAAACAGAATACTGGTACATAATAACGAGAGATAGTAAAAAAAACCCAGAATACTTGTACATAATAACTCAACGAGAGATAGTAAAAAAACAGAATACTGGTACATAATAACTCAACTAGAGATACTAAAAACAATACTTGTACATAATAACTCAACGAGAGATAGTAAAAACCACAATACTTGTACATAATAACTCAACGAGAGACAGTAAAAAAACAGAATACTTGTACATAATAACTCAACTAGAGATAGTAAAAAACAGAATACTTGTACATAATAACTCAACTAGAGATAGTAAAAAACAGAATACTTGTACATAATAACTGGGCTACAGATAATAAAAACAAAACTTGTACACGATAACTGACAGAAGTCGCTGCCGTACTGTGTGGTACAAGTGACTGTCATTCAACACTTAAATTCTCAAGTGCGTCAAATGAATGTAAAACTTCAAGGCTTTTATTGGCAGGGGTCAAAAGTAACTACAAAAAAGTAGGTTTTATACGTCGGTATAAAAAATTACGCGCACTTTTTTTTTTTAATGATCAGGTACGGAACTAGTTCAACTACATTAACTTTTTTACATTTATCAATAGGAGGGCAGTACAGACATGTTTCTTTTTAAGGGGGTATTAATTTCGTTAAAGTTATTTGTATAGCTTAAACGTTGTTAGAATTAGTTGCTGTACAATGCATCTGTAGTATCTGCACCAACGTTGCAAAGAGAAAAAAAAAGGAAAACAAACAAGAGGATTACAACAAACCTACCACGATTTAAGCAACAACAACAACAACAACAACAACAACAACAACAACAACAACAACAAAAATCAACCCAAAAAAGAAAACACAGAAGGGCAGGGCGTTGATCAAAATGGGTATTATGTTAATAGACTGAGAACAAAAATAAAGGAAGAAAAAAAATAAGACAGAGTACATAGGAAGGAACAAAAATTGCAAAGGTCATAAAAGAAAGATAGATTTTGTATTTATTGATTAAATAATATCGCTAATTTAAAAACAAAGAATACAAGAGGAATAGAGAAGAAAAAACGTAAGAAAGCAAAATTTATAGACATTAAGCAATATAGTCATAACAGAAGCAGTAAACAAAAGATAGACAGACTTACTCTGACGACAAACAGACATAGAAGCAGAAGTAAGCAGCAGAAAAAAGAAAGAACAATTATAGACACTGAGAAATGTCGTTCTCGGCATTTAGAAAAAGAAAAAAAAAAATTTTTTTTATTCTTAGCTCAGACGTAAAACAGTCGGTTTAAATATTTTAATGAATGAAAGTCCCTGTTTTTGTTCCATACATAGTATAAGACTATCGCTGTAAGTGGGCACCATGCAGAAAACATTGACCAAACACACTCTGTGTGTTCTTGCAGTGGGCATTTATATAGCAATGATTTTATATGATTTATTTATTTATTTTATATGATGCCAATGCCACTATGTAAAATATGTCCTACTCTATGGCTCACAAACGTGACACGTTACTAAAAACATCAGTCCCAAACTCCAAACATTCACAAACAGATACGTCCGTCGTGTCCGTCGTATCAAACGGACAGTTTTAATAATAAACACACTTATATGTGAATTGTACAGCCCCCGACGACCCACAACAGTAAAGGCACACTCTTCCCTAGCCTCAAGCTACCTTAATCAACTGTCAAGTAAACGATCCCTTATTGCCCGGGGGCTCTGATCACTGTCAATCTGCCCCTGCATGTGAAATGAACCAGACACTAATCAATATAGCTGCAGACTTGAGAGAAAGAACATAGAAATTAATAGGACATGCTATCGTGAAAAAGCCAACCAGTATAGTCAGACATGCGTTTGACTGGAACCCGCATAGTAAGGGGACAGAGGGAGGTCAAGGAGAAACTAGACAAGAAAAGTGGACGCGGAAACTAAAGCCATCGTGGTAGAGAGTTGACAAAGACGGCACGCAACACAAATTAGGGTTGCTGCGCTTTGTTTCACCACAGACTGTCTTATAATGCTATCATATGTTTCTCTTCCTCTACATCTTCTTCTTCTTCAGGTACCTTCCCTAGTGTCACAGGCGAACATGTCTCCACAGTTTCCTGTCTCCAGTACCTTTTATCACAAGGGTCGGCAACCCAGATGCTTTTGGGATCTGCCGTATATACTCGAACATAATTCGATCTGACTGTAAGTCGACCCCTAGACTTTTGGACGTAAAAAGTGTCCAAAATGAATCACCCGATTATAAGTCGAAGTTAAAAAATAATAATAATAATGATGCTTCAATTATGAATTTATGAAAGCTAGAATATTTTTCCTCCAAAGCTGCTGGTAATTTCTTTGCAATTCATGTGCGTTGGCGAAGAAACAGTGAAAAGCGGTTAATAAAACGGGTACACCAGCCTGCAGATGCAAGAAATTTCTATATTTTTGGCATGTTGCGATTTTTTTCAGCCTTTCTCAATTGAAGGGCGCGAATTCGTACTGATATTCGAGTAATGATGCAACATTTTTTCTGCTGAGTTAAAAATTATTCAGTTAATTCTTTAAGAAGTGGAAACCACGAAGTGTACCTTCTCCTTGCTTGTTTCGTTTTCGACATAGCTTGCAAGGGTTGAAATTGACAACCGTGGGACGTGTCTTCCATTTTACCCGAACATCTATCGATCCGGTGGCCCATTAAGTCGGCCGCACATTTATGGTTAGCATTAGAGTTTATGTTAGGTTTAACATTTCTAAATCTAAATCCAACCATATATATATATATATATATATATATATATATATATATATATATATATATATATATATATATATATATATATATATATATATATATATATATATTATATATATATATATATATATATATATATATATATATATATATATATATTATATATATATATATATATATATATATATATATATATATATATGTGATGGGGCCGAAAAGGATACGCCCGCCCCTACCTGTTTCTAGGCAGATTTATCGCCCACATATTTTCGATGTGCGCGAAGCATTCTGGGATGTGAAAAGATCTTCATGAAAATATATTACTTAGGCCATAATAACGCCTAAAGATTAGTTTTGGTGCAAAGTTGTGGTGTAGAATGGTGTTCTTGCTCTAGAAATAGTTGTGTATATTTCTGTTGTCGGCCCTTCTAAAGTAAATATAGTGAGTGTTAGGTATGCGGCCAAATCAATACGCCTAGCGCGCAGTAAATTGAGTGATTCGACCTGGGCTTATAAAAGAGATAGCGGCCGGCAAGCGGGCCTACTTTGCCACAGCCGCCCAGAGAGAACAGACGAAGTAAGACACACAGAGCCAAGCTGTAAATGCCTTGAGCACGTGAGTTAATTTAAATTAGAATTAGTTTTCTATAATTCTGAAATTATATCGATGTGGCTATTTTAATGTTTAGTGAATTAGGTCTAAATAAATAAATAGATGTGTTCCCAAAGGAAATGTCTTTTTAGGGCATTATGATTTAGTCTCGAAATGATAGATGAGTGAAAATAATGTTTGATAGGTTTTACTATCTCTATTATAAGTCCAGATTGTGGCTGTAAGAGCGATTATTTCAGTCATCAGACCTGGCAAGAAAGGCGAAGATAGTATGAAAGTATTTTGTACATGAAACTGGACAGAAATGTTATCAGAAACTGCAATTTAGATAATATTAACTAGTTGGGAAGATGGCAACCGGGAGGATCACGTGTTGATGACCGTGCGTAAAAGAAGACGCCAAGGAGTCTGCATTTAACACTCTTAGTTATCACTTAATGTTACGCAGTTTTATATCGCGTGAATCGACACGTGGGTGAAAGTATTATAATTTTCCCCAGTAATAGAAGAGAGAGTTTTCGTGGTAAATTTCCTTTATGTGATGACTAGTTCTAGTTGTTAAGTCAAGAGTAATTATATTTTATTTCTTTAGTGTAAAAGTAATTGAGTGTATTTCACGATTATTGATTATTCTACTGTATATATTTATGGGTTACTCTGAAGTGAGAATATGCATTTAGATTTCGGGAGAGCGCGAGGCCACTCCTTTGTTGAGACATGTGTTTCTCTGGTTGCTCCCGGCGGAGCATGGAAACACCAATGCAGCTGGTGTCCATTACAGGCCCACAATAAGCATTTTTATGCTATTGCTGTGGTTGTTTCGGTGACGGTAACGATGTGTTTCATATGATGAGTTCTTAGTCTCATCAGGGGTCGTATACGACACGCTTGTTACCAGGCGCACCAGTCGCCACTTACGACATGTTCAGAGGGCAGTGACGAATATTGAGATGGATCAGTTCGAGGTGGTGGTTTACTCTTATTATTGAGAGTATTTGATGTACATGTAGTTGAAGAATATTATTTTATGTCCATTTTATTATTATTTAATTATGGTTATGTGAAGAATGGTTTGTGAGAGCACGTGGGCTCACTTGGAGATATATATTTCTCTTCTCCGCTCCTGAGGGAGCATGGGGCCACCAGTGTGGTTTCATCCGTATGAAGCATTCAGATGCTCTTGCAGTAGTGGTTTCGGTAGCAATCTGTGTTACATGGTGAGATTGCCAGCCTCATGCACAACACCATACTAGTCGCACTGGACGACACGCATGAGTGTGTGCGTGTGTGATAGTTGAGGGTGTCAGGTGGCGTGGAAGGATGAGAGTATCATTATTTAACTATGATTTTAACCATTCGTTGCTTTGTTTGTTTCTTCAGACTAGCAATCGGGCACATGCTGGGTGTTTTGTTTTGTTATGTTCGCTAGTTTATTTGTTTAATGTTTGCTTAGTCCCTGAATTGGTTGTAAAAATAAATACAGCCCCTGCCTCTAGAATCAAGAGTTTTATTGTTGTTCGGGTCGGTGCGAGTGTGACAAGAGAGTGATCAAACATATCACAATATAATCATCATCATCATCTCGCCCACCCTATCACATATATATATCTTTGTGTAAATATATATCCATGTGTGTGGACGAGTGCGTACTTTTTTAAGGAGGGGGGAGGGGGAGAATGGGATGAAGAACGTAACAAAGAAAAAATTGACAGACAGTTCACGAATATATTTTAGTTTTGCCAGCTTGAGAGTTCTCATTGGAATTGCGGGAAAATTACCTGTGATCCCGGAAACACGGCGATTTAAATGCCTGCACGAGAGGTCTAGTCGGAAATTTTTATAGTTTAAAAAGTCTTCCTTTTTCCACAGTTGCCTAAATATCTACCTAATCATCTACTGGGAGCTACCGGTTGATTGGGATCGACTAGTTGCCGATCCCTGGTTTATCAGTTCTGTTGTTGACTTCTTTCCTTGCCTTGATGCCAAACTGTTCAGCCATGATGTCAAACTGTCCAGCCATGATGTCAAACTGTCCAGCCATGATGTCAAACTGTCCAGCCATGATGACAAACTGTCCAGCCATGATGTCAAACTGTCCAGCCATGATGTCAAACTGTCCAGCCATGATGTCAAACTGTCCAGCCATGATGTCAAACTGTCCAGCCATGATGTCAAACTGTCCAGCCATGATGTCAAACTGTCCAGCCATGATGTCAAACTGTCCAGCCATGATGTCAAACTGTCCAGCCATGATGTCAAACTGTCCAGCCATGATGTCAAACTGTTCAGCCATGATGTCAAACTGTCCAGCATGATGTCAAACTGTTCAGCCATGATGTCAAACTGTCCAGCATGATGTCAAACTGTCCAGCCATGATGTCAAACTGTCCAACCATGATGTCAAACTGTCCAGCCATGATGTCAAACTGTCCAGCCATGATGTCAAACTGTCCAGCCTTGATGTCAAACTGTCCAGCCTTGATGTCAAACTGTTCAGCCATGATGTCAAACTGTTCAGCCATGATGTCAAACTGTCCAGCCATGATGTCAAACTGTTCAGCCATGATGTCAAACTGTTCAGCCATTATGTCAAACTGTCCAGTTGTCACAATGTCAAACTTTCCAGTTGTCACAATGTCAAACTGTCCAGTTGTCACAATATCAAACTGTCCAGTTGTCACAATGTCAAACTGTCCAGTTGTCACAATGTCAAACTGTTCGGTTGTCACAATATCAAACTGTCCAGTTGTCACAATGTCAAACGTCCAGTTGTCCCAATGTCAAACTGTTCAGTTGTCACAATATCAAACTGTCCAGTTGTCACAATGTCAAACTGTCCAGTTGTCACAATGTCAAACTGTCCAGTTGTCACAATATCAAACTGTCCAGTTGTCACAATATCAAACTGTCCAGTTGTCACAATGTCAAACTGTCCAGTTGTCACAATGTCAAACTGTCCAGTTGTCACAATGTCAAACTGTCCAGTTGTCACAATGTCAAACTGTTCAGCCATGATGTCAAACTGTCCAGCCATGATGTCAAACTGTTCAGCCATGATGTCAAACTGTTCAGCCATTATGTCAAACTGTCCAGTTGTCACAATGTCAAACTGTCCAGTTGTCACAATGTCAAACTGTCCAGTTGTCACAATATCAAACTGTCCAGTTGTCACAATGTCAAACTGTCCAGTTGTCACAATGTCAAACTGTTCAGTTGTCACAATATCAAACTGTCCAGTTGTCACAATGTCAAACGTCCAGTTGTCCCAATGTCAAACTGTTCAGTTGTCACAATATCAAACTGTCCAGTTGTCATAATGTCAAACTGTCCAGTTGTCACAATGTCAAACTGTCCAGTTGTCACAATATCAAACTGTCCAATTGTCACAATATCAAACTGTCCAGTTGTCACAATGTCAAACTGTCCAGTTGTCACAATGTCAAACTGTCAAGTTGTCACAATGTCAAACTGTCCAGTTGTCACAATGTCAAACTGTCCAGTTGTTACAATGTCAAACTGTCCAGTTGTCACAATGTCAAACTGTCCAGTTGTCACAATGTCAAACTGTCCAGTTGTCACAATGTCAAACTGTCCAGTTGTCACAATGTCAAACTGTCCAGTTGTCACAATGTCAAACTGTCCAGTTGTCACAATGTCAAACTGTCCAGTATCTTCTGTCATTCGCTTCCTCTATCTCTTTTTCCTTCAATCTTTGCTGTTGTCGCGATATATTTCCCGCTTTCTTCATTTCATAACGTGCCGGAAGAAGGTGTATTGCTTTTTTTTTGTATTTCCACTGTCAAATAGTTGTTGCATAAAATACGTTTCAAGTTGTGCAATGTTGCTTTTGCCTGGGCTTTTCTACCTCTACGATACATCTTCTATGGTACATCTTCTACGATACATCTTCTATGATATAAGTATATCAACCAATAAAACGGTATTGAATCAGTTCTACAAATAACGGTTCACATGAAACAAGGGACATTTCGGGTTTTACCCTTCGTCAGCCACAAACAGGTGACAAAGACAAGAATTACATATAGGTACTACAAAAACATACGGTGATGATAAATAAACAACAAATCGGCGATACAAACTGATGGAAAAAGTAAACAACAGTGATGAGAGAAAAAAGAACAATAATAATACAAGAAAATCGTAAAATCTAAAAGAAATACCGAAACAAGAAAGTAAATAATCAACGAAACGAAGAAAAAAAAGAGAATTAACAAAACTTTGGAATAAGTAAAAGTTCACTGAGCTCGATCCGTAGATGCTGTGAAAGAAAGCCGTAGTGTTCCGTCACAGAAATCTCAAGGAAGTGACGTATGATAGCGACAAAACAAAAGATATAAAAGGATACGAAACGAACCATCTTCTACGATACATCCTCTACGATACATCTTCCATCCGATGTTTTAACGTGCCCAGATATTTGAATATACTGACTTGTTTTTAACTGTTCTATTTACTTTGATAGTACATTTTGGAGAAGTCATTGTCTTTGAGACGATCATTACATCTGTCTTTTTGCTATTAAGATATGACCTTTATTTTTACTTTTTCACTATTGTACTATTCATTTCCTGCAACTCTTCTTCACTTTTTGCTATTAAGACTGTATCAACAGCGTATCTCAAGTTGTTTACATTATATCCACCAATTGATATTCCTGGCATGTCCTCTATGTATATCGTTATATTTTCACTACATACATGAAACTCATCAGGTGACACCATACCCCACTGACTAACACCTTTTTTACCTGCTGAAGATTTCATATCTGCCTGCCAATTCTTATTAGTGCTGTTTGTTGCCAGAGCATGTTCCTTATTATTCTCATGTCTTTACCATCGATGTTTATATACTCATGGAAAAAAGGAAGTGTGCAGCACTCAACAGGGCACTGTGCGTGTGTTCTTGGGTGAACTCAAATGCAAGTTGGCACACATTTTTGAGTGAGTGTTGTTCACTTACCCGTGCAATTACAATTGGATCGCATTATTCATTGGGAGATAATCCCGGTGCGAGATAAATCACGTGAAAAGTGCCGTAGGGGAGAATTTATCACAGATAAAAGGAAGGTAAGTGTGTAGCTCTAATCACAAGCATATGAAAACGTAATCATTGAAATAGAGAGTACCATGAGTCCAACAGAAACATCTTTTTTGACAATGCCAAGATTGAACCAACAACAGCGAGCAATAGCTATAGGGATGTTAGCTGCTGGAGCGATTATATTAGCTGTATCACAACATTTCAATGTTCACAGGAACACTATATCACGCATTCAAGCTCGTTTCCACCAAACTGGATCCACTGCTGATCGCCATAGAAGTGGCCGACCACGAGTTACCACCCCTGCACAAGACCGTTACATACGCCTTTTGCACTTGCGTAACAGGTTTATTCAGGCAACATGGACTGCCAGGAACATTCCAGGTTTAAGACCCGTGTCATGCAGAACAGTGTGGAATAGGCTCAGAGATGCAAATCTCTTACCTCACATACCTGCAGTTAGACCAGCACTGACAGTTCGCCATAGACAAGCGCGCTTGGCCTGAGCCAGACAGCACGTAACATGGCCTTGCCATCAATGGAGACGCATTCTGTTCTATGATGAGTCAAGATTCTGTTTGCAAGGCAATGATGGGCGTGATTTGGTGTACAGGCGTCCAGGAGAACGTTTTGCTTTCTCCCATCGAGCACCTGTGGGACGAACTGGAGCGTAGGCAGCGAAGAAGACAAAATCCTCCAGAAAACCACCACCAGTTAGCACAAGCGTTGCAAGAAGAATGGAATAACATCCCCCAACAACAGATCCAACGTGTCATTGGCTCGATGAGAAGGCGCTGTCAAGCAGTGATAACAGCTGAAGGTGGACATACACGGTACTGAAATCAAGATTTCATTTTTTCGTGGGGATACCACACTGACTTTAGTTTTTATCTTTCTTTCATGACACTTTCACTAAAATCAAAGTGATCACTTGGTCTTTTATTCAATATTCAACCACATTGTGTGCCAACTTTTATTTCATTTCGTCCATGAAATCACGCACAGTGCCCTATAAAGTGTTGCACACTTACTTTGTTCCATAAGTATACATTCTAACATTTTGATAATTTGCTCATGGGTCACTTCTTCAAATGCCCTGTAATCTATA
This sequence comes from Oreohelix idahoensis, assembly GCA_024509875.1. Taxonomy (NCBI): domain Eukaryota; kingdom Metazoa; phylum Mollusca; class Gastropoda; order Stylommatophora; family Oreohelicidae; genus Oreohelix; species Oreohelix idahoensis. Next base: position 27,889 of record JAMPIV010013390.1, on the reverse strand, counting down.
AAGCACAAGTATAGATCTGTTTTTACAGCTCTTTCTGTTCTTCATCATCACTTTCCTTTGCTTTTCTTAAGGAAAGTGGTTCACCTACAGCAGCGGTTTTCAACCTGTGCGCCTCTGCGCCCTGGGGCGCCATGACTGGCGGTCAGGGGCGCCGTGGGTGGGTGTGGATTTTTTTCGTATTTAGCTGTAAAAAAAAACACAGAGCTGTGAGAAATTTCATTTTTGGTGTTTGTCACCCTGCGTGACCCCGGAAAATTTTCACTTTTGATATTGGCCAGCCTTTGAAGTCCCGCTCCCCCGACCCGCCTATCTACTTTCCGCGCATTCTCCACGCGCGACCATAGTAGGTAACACGGTGATTTTCTGTTTTCAAACGTTTTTGATTGTGTTATGAGTTTGATATAAACTATGGAAAGATTTTTTAATTTGGCAAGTGCTAGTAAAAAAAGAGAGAACTTGTTGAGGAAAGTGGAAATGAGGAAAGGAAACGTAAGTATAGAAAATACGATGAAGGTTACTTAGATTTTGGTTTCACGTGCACTCTTGTGAACAATGAAGAGTGTCCACAGTGTGTTTTGTGTTTCAAAGTACTCTCTGTCGAATGTATGCTGCCTAGCAAATTGAAGCGCCATTTAGAAAGTGTTCATAAGAATGACGTGGGCAAATCAAGAGAATATTTCTCTAGAAAGCTGAGTCAAATGAAAGAACAAAAATCAGCGTTTTCTAAGCAGGCGACAATCTCGAGTAAAGCTCTTCTAACGTCCTACAAGGTAACATACCGGGTAGCAAAATGAAAGAAACCTCATACGATTGCAGAAGAACTCGTTTTACCGTGTGCTATTGATATGGTGTCCATTATGGTTGGAGAGTCCGTGGGAAAACAGCTTTTGCCAATTCCTTTGTCGGACAGCACAATCAGCCGTCGAATTCAAGATTTAGGAGAGGATCTTAATGAACAGATTATAGAAAAAATGAGGGGGAAGGACTTTGCTTTGCAGCTTGATGAGGCCACTGATAGCAATAGAGATGCTCATTTATCTGTTACGTGCGGTTTGTTGATGAAAAAAACGAAATGGTGGAAGATCTTCTTTTTTGTAAGGACAAAAATGCAGGTACGACAGACAAAGATTTATTTGAAATTGTGGACAACTTCATGGTGGAAAATAAAATAAAATGGGCTCATTGTGTTGGTGTGTGTACCGATGATGCTCGTTCAATGTCGGACTGTTACAATGGCCTACAACCCTCATCCACGGCAAAGCTCCTGATTGGACCCATTGTATTATCCATAGGGAAGCACTTGCTTCACAACATTTGAGTGTTGATTTGAATGAAGTCCTGCAAACTGTCATAAATGTGGTGAACTTTATTAAAACTCGACCTCATAGAGCTAGATTTTTCAGTAAAATGTGTCACGATATGGGGGCTGAGCATACGTCTCATTTATTTTATAGCAGCACTCGATGGCTTTCCATAGGAAATGTATTATCGCGCATTTTTGAACTTAGGCGGGAACTCTATTCTTATCTTGAAGAAGAAAACCATGTCAGTGCTAAGTGCTTTCTGGACACTGACTTCCTGTTAAAAGTTGCATACCTCTGTGATCTTTTTGACACTGCTGTCAAAAGGATCCTGTTTCGCCACCTACCTCTCCTCCAAGCTGACCCAGTGGCGCGGGAAGCATTTAGTGAGCCACCCTTGCTGGCTTATAGACGGGACAAACCTTTGAGGGACCTCCTAGTCCACAGCCGTTTGAAAACCGTCAACGATGGCCACTTTGGAACCAAACCATGTAACCGTACACGATGTAAGACATGTCAGTATATAATCGAAACACGTTCAGTCTCGTTCCCTAACGCCAAGTTCACCATCACCCATGGCTTCACATGTGAGTCACGCAACGTCATTTATGTTATATGCAAACGTTGCACCATTACGTACATCGGCCAAACGGGCACACGACTGGGCGACCGATTCTGCAGACACCTCTATGACATCTCTCAGTTTAATTCCACACCTGTGGCCATCCACTTCAATGGCCCTGACCACCACGGTGCCACTGACATCCAGGTGACAGCCATCAGATACCTCGGACGCCAACAGTCGGTTTCGCCAGGTACAACGTCTCATCCATCTTATGGGTTGCCTCAAACCACACGGTTTGAATACCCAACATTCTTTTGTCTGAGACGCCTTTCTCTATCGAGTCCCAGTTGGATTATGACTTTCTACTTTGATGCGTTAACCCTTTTTTTTTCTTTTTTTTTTTTAATTACCATTTTTTTAATTTAATAATTTTATTTATTTATTTATTTACTTATTATTATTACTTTTTTTTTTTTTTTAAATTTGTTTATTTATTTTATTTTATTTTTTTTTTAAATGTTTTTTTTAATTATTTTTTTCCTTTATTTTTTATTTTATTTATTTCTTTATTTATTTTTTATTTTTATTTATTTATTTATTTATTTGTTTTAAATTAATTAATTATTATTATTTATTTATTTATATTTTATTTATTTTTTTATTTTATTTATTATTTATTGATTACTTTTTTCTTTTTTCTCACTCTTTTCCAGTCCTTGTTTTCATTATTTCTTATTTTTAATATACTATCAACTTCCTCTTTCCGGTTTAGTGGCAGCCATTTTGCTTCACATGTGACTGGACTTAATATTAAGGGAGTTTTTTCTCTTATTTTTATAGTTTCATGTTCTCTACTTAATTCTCATTTTCTTTCCCTCCTGTCTCTTGTTTGTCTGTCCCTGACGAAGGCCTTTGGCCGCAACGTAGGTTTTTCTTGTCCTTCTCCTTGTAAGACGTATTACTATTTGTGTGGGTGTGTGTGTTTTTTTTTAACTGATCTTTTTGAAAAGTTGAATAAGTCTCTGCAAGGAAGTGAAACTCATTTGATTCAACTTATTGGCAAAGTTTCGGCCTTCAAAAAGAAGCTTCTTCTTTGGAAGAGAAAAACCAATGAAGGAAGAGAAATGGACTACTTCCCAGGTTTGCTGCAGTTCATTACAGACAATTAAATAGAGTTTAGTGCAGATATTGTTTCTATAATTCAAGGACACTTATCTCAACTCAGTGTTTATTTTGAAAAATACTTTCCTGAAAACTGTGACAGGTTTCAGTGGGTTCAAAATCCCTTCAGTAGTGATGCTCCTTCGGACTTCAGTACTGCAGAAGAGGAAGAACTGATAAAACTTTCATCAGACTCTTCACTATAAGCGAAGTTTCCACCCATGGCATTGCCAAAATTGTGGTATTCAGTAAAACAGAAGTTCCCAAGCTTGAGCAAGAGAGCTCTGAAGATATTAATTCCTTTTGCAACCTCTTATCTCTGCGAGGCTGGGTTTTCAGCAGTGGCTGTCATAAAACCAAGTTCAGATCAAGACTTGATGTGGAGAAGGAAATGAGAGTAGTTGTATCTCAATTGGTGCCAAGATTTGACAAGCTGTGTAACAACAAGCAAGCTCAAGTTTCACACTGAGGTGACTGGTACTTTATTCATCATATTTTTTTCTTAGTTTTACTGTACAAGTTTTTTGTTATGGAGATTGAATCATGAGTGCAGTATATCAGTGAATGATTTTCAGACAAAAATAAATAAAAATGTTAGAAAGAAACTACTTTATCTGTGCTGTTTTCTTTTTCATAGTAAGGGTTTTCAAAATGCACTTTGTGTATATTTTTTCTTGTACGTGTAATTTTTTCACAGGTTGTCCAATTGCATTTTTTTAAAATTACATTTAAAAATGTAATTGTTTAAAAGCCTTTCCAAAGCTCTCCTGCTCAAAAAAAGTTAGGCTAAATGTCGAAACATCGCTAGAGTTTTTACCAATTATCCCACAGGGGAACCACAGAAAGAATGTAGTTGGTCAGGGGAGCTATGGACTCAAAAAGGTTGAAAACCGCTGACCTACAGGAAGCCGGCGTCTAGCAGTCACGTGTTCTTGCAGCCATGGTTTCTGTGACAATTTATTTGACATGAAGGGTATTGCCAGCCTCATATTAGTTGTCTAGCACTACATGCCAGAAGATATCTAGCACTACATGCCAGAAGATATCTAGCACTACATGCCTGAAGATATCTAGCACTACATGCCTGAAGATATCTAGCACTACATGCCTGAAGATATCTAGCACTACATGCCTGAAGATATCTAGCACTATTTTGTCTATATAAACAACAGGTGAATACAACAGATACAGACCATCCCTTACGTGTCTGATGCTTGAAAATTTTAGTGGTGGAAATTTGAAAATTAAAAATAAACACTACATGCCAGAAGATATCTAGCACTACATGCCAGAAGATATCTAGCACTACATGCCTGAAGATATCTAGCACTACATGTCTGAAGATATCTAGCACTACATGCCTGAAGATATCTAGCACTACATGCCTGAAGATATCTAGCACTACATGCCTGAAGATATCTAGCACTACATGCCTGAAGATATCTAGCACTACATGCCTGAAGATATCTAGCACTACATGCCAGAAGATATCTAGCACTACATGCCTGAAGATATCTAGCACTACATGCCTGAAGATATCTAGCACTACATGCCTGAAGATATCTAGCACTACATGCCAGAAGATATCTAGCACTACATGCCAGAAGATATCTAGCACTACATGCCTGAAGATATCTAGCACTACATGCCTGAAGATATCTAGCACTACATGCCTGAAGATATCTAGCACTACATGCCTGAAGATATCTAGCACTACATGCCTGAAGATATCTAGCACTACATGCCTGAAGATATCTAGCACTACATGCCTGATCTAGCACTACATGCCTGAAGATATCTAGCACTACATGCCTGAAGATATCTAGCACTACATGCCAGAAGATATCTAGCACTACATGCCTGAAGATATCTAGCACTACATGCCTGAAGATATCTAGCACTACATGCCTGAAGATATCTAGCACTACATGCCTGAAGATACCGTAGTCCTGTTATTTGTCGTTCTCTTCAGATACCCCTAGGAGCTACACGAGACTCTGTCTGTTAATATTCTCATAAAATATCTGGTGTTATTTGTACCGTTATCTTAAACAAATCCACATTTTCCATCACTAATTTCTGGTTATATTCGACTTCTCACTCTTCTCGTGATAAATCGTACAATATTTTGGTCAAATCAGACTAATTTTGCGGTCTTTTTTGCAGTCTGTGGCTCTAGATTTCTTTGGTAATGGTGTGACCGCTTGGCATACACTACAATTAATACGTGTTAAAAACTACATATAATGAGAATAACAACGTTAAAAGCAGTTAAGACATTTGTGCACAAAATACAGTGTCACGACAAGTTCACGGCTTCGGGAAAAGTTGTCCCAGAACAACAAAGTAATAAGTGCCTGTTTATTGAGTGGAAAATTTTGGGAAAATGTTGGGAGAAGTTGCAAGTCATGGGTTTTTCCGTTGCTAAAGTCGAAATAACAGAGAGTCATGTGCATAAAAGTCGAAAAACTGAGGAGCGGAGTGCAAAATGTAGATGTTTGGTGCCGAGTGAAAAATAAAGCATCGTGTGAAAATTGGCGGGAAAAAAAGAGTGGGTAGTATATAAAGAGGAGACTTGGGCGATTGACAGGATTCAGGGCTTGTACGGATTTTAGGATACGTTAGGCGAGAGGATTTTTACAGAACTGCGTCTTCGAGATTATCAAGACCAGTTTATATTTTCTTCTGGTGATACAAATTTCATGTTGGATATAATTTTCATTTGTTTTGGATACTCACTACTTTGGGTAAGAAAGAAATACGTGCTTCATTATTGTGCCAATGACATTTTGCTGTTCCAATCACGTTAATAAAATATATTCTATTTTTCTACATTACTGCGTTTTCCTTGAAACATTACAGTTGGATTGTTTTGATTAAACCACTATACAAGACATTGCTTTTCACTAACCATAAAAAAAGGTACGAAAGAACCCTGGGTTAAGGAAGAATAAAAATAAGGTCAAGAATTACCAACTCAGGCGGTCAGACCTGTAACGACTTGAACCAAGAAACGTACAAGAGTTAGCGCTCTTCAAAATATTTACCTGCGGTCAACCAATAACGGAACTGACCCGGTCAGCTGACGGACACACACACATTCTTTTCATTGATGCCGCGACCTGCGCCCAATTAGCTGCACGGTCACACTTTACTACTTGATGCCGTAACCAGTTCGCTCTAGCGTGGTTACAATGGTATCTTCTTCTTCCTCGTTCGTCCTGAAAAGGACGTTGGTTGCGTTGTGTCTGTTTACAGCGGAGCTGCGATATCTGCGCTTTTCGGCCGGCACATCCGACTTCAGCACGGCATTTTTTAGGACCGGGTTTGCCTTCCCTCTTCGATCCCTACTCTCTCAGCCAGACTGCAGTGATGCAGCCTGTTTCCAGGACTACCACGTGGAGGTGGAGTATAATATGGATTTTAGTAAATATTTGCAGTGCTTCAACTCGGCCAAAACCGACAGGACCACCGTTTCTATAAATATATAAATATCCTATTCACGTTTTTTTTTTTTTTAAATGTTTGAAATTCTCTCATCCTGTCACAGAAGAACAACATTCGTTAAACTCTTGTAGTAGTCATAACACTACGGTAGGCAACCCAGCAGCTCTTGGACTCTACTTTAGAAGCACTGACTTCTCTAAATATCCACCTTGAAAAAAATAATGTTATGTTTTCAGGTTTCATGGTATTTGGAATAAGCTCAGCCTATATGAAACTTTTTATCTCATGCAGTTTACGAATAAGGTGAATGTTAGTAAGCAAGTGCCTTTAATTAAACGTGCGGACACCGCGCTTTTAAGTGATAGTGTGAGAGGAATAGTCCTCGAAAATAAAGTTTGTTCGTTCGTTTGTACGTCCAAAATTATTTTCCTCCCATCCGTTAAAATAGAGATCTATCAAACAATCAAGTGGTTAACTTCATTCATTCATTCATAACCCTCCACTCCCAAAGGAGCAAAGGCCTTCAACAAACACATGCCAAGTCCTCCTGTCACGTGCCATCATCTCAAGTTCTTTCCACGTTCTCCTCATCATTTTCACCTCTGTTTCCAGCTCTCTTCTCCATGTTCTTCCCTGTCTACCTCTGCTTCTCTTGCCCTGGGGGTTCCAGAACAAAGACTGCCTTGTAATGCTATCAACAGGTTTCCTCAGTGTGTGTCCTATCCATCGCCATCGTATTCTTCTCATCTCATGTTCCACTGGCAAGTAGTATACAATGGCGGAAACGGTTATCATTCAGGCGGCGGCGTGTGACTTTTATATAACAAAAAACTCGATCGATTTCAGGCGGCGGCGTTTCAGGCGGCGGCGCATGACTTTTTATATAGCGATATATTTTAGCGGCGGGGCTTCCTCTGACGATCAGACGTATGACTTTTTATATAGTAATATTCGGCAATGGCGGGCGTGTTGTTTATACAATATATATATATAAAAATATTAAAAAATCCATAATGACGGAAAATTTAAAAAATCGATAATGTTAGGTTACTAAGAGGTTTTTTGAAGTGCCTTTTTTGTGTTGGCGAGGGTGACGATGCATGGGGGTAGCTGACGGGGTGGGTTAGGGGGATTTTTGTGTGATGTTGGGTGTGTTTGTTTAGACATATATACATTATATACATACATATATACATTCATATATACGGAGATGTGGTGACGTTGTCAGGATGCATCTGTGGTGACGGCGGCTTAGGTTATTAAGGGTTTTTTTTAATGGAACGGGTATTGCTTTTTGGCTGGCGGTGATGACTCATGGGTGTGTGCTGGGGTGTAGCTGGTGGTTGTATGTATGACGCAGGAGTGAAGTGTTAGATTGAAGTATATAGTTAATGATCTCTTTTAAAAGAATACTTGAGTTAAAGAGGAAAATATAAAAATCGATAACGGGGGTTTAGGTTACTAATGGATTTTTTTAAGGAATCGGGTATTGTTTTTGTGCGAGGGGAGGATGACGATGTATAGTGGTGTGTTGGGGTATGGGTTTTTGTGTGCGTGTATTTTAATTGTTGTATATACAATATGTATATGGGAGTGAAGTGTTAGAGTCCTGTACTAGGTCTACCATCGAAAGTGCGTCACGGTATTGTTGTGTATTGTTTATTTTACATATAGACATATTTTACAACAGTTATACGAACAGTTAGACGATAGACTTAGATAATAAGAAGACGATATATTTAGACTTTTAGACAATAGGAAGACGATAGTTAGACGATATATACATATAATAGGGAGATATATTTAGACAATAGGAAGACGATAGTTAGACTTTTAGATAATAGGAAGACAATAGGAAGACGATAGTTAGACGATATATATTTACATAACAAGAAGGCGATATGTATACGAACAGTTATACAACAGTTATACAAACAGTTATACAAACAGTTATACAAACAGTTAGACGAAATACAACGAACGATATAGGTAACAAAAAAAAAAAGCGTTTTAGTTAATATAGTTTTTATTTTATATTCAATAGTGTTTTTGTATTATCAAACAGGCGTATATATGGTAATATATAGTATTTTTTAACATAATACATTGTGCAGTAATTTTTTATCAAATGAATATACAATTATATAGGAAAGACAGTTTTTTTTTTTTTTTACATTATCAAACATTGATATTTTCACATATGAATGTACTGTTATATATATTAGTGGTGTTTTGTTACAAAATATACAATATTTACAATATCACAGCTGCAGGCCAGACCTTGAGGGGTGTCGTCACATTGTCGTAAGAAATAGAGGTGTTGTGTATTGGGTGTGTCTACGTATCTGAGAGAGAGAGAGAGAGAGAGAGAGAGAGAGAGAGAGTTTAGATGTTTAGGGGTGATGTGGTGACGTTATCGGGATGTACCTGTCGTTTTATGTAAAAGTAAGATAGGGCGTTGCGGTGTTGTTCATATGTGTAGATGGAGGATTTGTGTGCTCTGAATCAGATATTTTTCCCACCCTGTGCTTGTTGTGTGTTGAGTACGTCTGAGAATGTATTTTTGTCTATTTTGTTGTGGTGTTTGTTCAAGCGATTGAGTGGTCTTGAATATGATATAGATAGAAGGATGTAGCCGGGATTGCTTCAACGTAATATTTTGTATTGGGTCTGTTTAATTGTGCATGTGTGATAATGTCGGTGTCTTGTAAGTTTGAGACAAAAGACTTGAAATCTGTAAGATTTTTGACTAAGTGAGGCTGTTCTAACACACAACTATTATTATTTGAGGCATGAAAGAAACGGAGGTCATTTGTTTCTCTGTCTCTCAAAACTACGTGAAAACTGTAGTTAATCTTGAAGCGTTTTGTCTGTTGTGTAAAGACAGGGAGCAAAAGACTTGTCCATTCGATGGGAGCTGGTCTGTCTGGCCTGTGAAAGAAAGTGAATGTGGACAAATATTTGTGGTTGTTTGTATGTGTCTTGATCGCACTCCAATTCTGTGTATATATTTCTTTAATGTCAGCCTGTAAGTCTCGTAAGCTGTCTTCTTCAGACGTCAAGCGGGATTTTTTTTATATGGGACTGGGTACTGGTCATGGGGCGTTTCTTGGTCTGACCTGTTTTTGGTGGGTGAGATGGGGTGGGACTTGTTGAATAGGGGGCTCTTGGTAGTGTGGAAGTTGTTGTGGTGGTAGAGGCCGCCATAGATGCTGAGTCTGTTATGGCACCGGCTGGTGGTGTCTGTTGGTGCGCCGATCTTGAGTCTGTGGTTGTGACACCTGATGATAGTGCGCGGTCATTATGGTGCGGTGGTATTGGTGGGTTCTGCGGTGTTGCTGCGGTGTCTGCTGTTGTTTAAGAGGTGTGTTGGTGTTTTCTGTGGATGCGTAGATTGTCAAGGCGGGTAAAGTTTTTATTGCAGACCTCACATACTAGTAGAGTCAGCGAGTGCCTGCTCTTGCTGTGTCGTAATAGGTCGGCGCGCCTCGTGAAGGTCTCCCCACATCTGCTACATATCAGATTGGATTGTACCACTGATGTGTCTGTTTGTGCTGAGCCGGACCCATGTTTATTCTCTATGTGACGTTTCAGCGTACCGGGTCTGGTAAATACTAAACCACAGAAAGCGCACTCATGATTGTGACGGTCGTGTGCTGTGGCCATATGCCAAGTAAGATCATGACCTTGCTTGAAAACAGACTGGCAGCGTAAACAGGCATAGCCGCGTCGTTGAGTTGACTCCATCTGTGAAAAGACGAACAAAAAGACGTTAGGCACACATAAATAAAATTAAATACATGTAATGAGAGAGAGAGAGAGAGAGAGAGAGAGAGAGAGAGAGCGAGAAAGAGAGAGAGAGAGAAAGAGAAAGAGAGAGAGAGGAAGAAAGAAAGAGAGAGAGAGAATAAACAGGTAAATAAAACACAGATTTATAGATAGGTATACACACGCCTACTCTTCCTTATAACTAGTCTTATTGTTTAGTCTGTTATCAAAGGAAATCATTTTGTTTAACATATCAGAATGGTCCACGCGCGCGCGCTGTGGAAGCAAAGATAAAGATATGGATTTAAAACTCAGACCATTCGCGAGACAGTACCGAGTTGACCTGTCCTTTTTTTAAATAACGAAAATATAAGTATTTATTAAAGTGTATATTAGTTTCAATCATGGTTATAACAAGGTGACTTAATGTAATATGTTGATTGTATTATCTCTATCTTTTTCCATGTATAGTTCAGTATTGTTTTAAAAGCCAAAATACGCTATTTTCTAAACTATTATGTTGTCTAATTTTCACTGGCTGGTTAGGTAGTTTGTAGTGACTCGGATCCTTAGTTATTTTTAAAGTAATATGTTTGTAGTTACTATGAGAAGTTCTTTATAGAAGCAGCTTGTGAGTACAGAAATACGACTCGAGCGCATGTGTTGTGGAATCAAATCAATTTATCGATCTACCCAAACGTCTTTGCGCTACATCCAAGCAAGTATTTGAAATAGACTATTAGTCTATACAAGTTTAGAATGTTGTTATCAGAAAGTATTACAAGTTGTAAGTATCACGGAAAATTTTTCAAAACCCAAATATAATTTGCTTTCGCACGAGTTTAACAATAGACGAGAAACGTAGATAAGGTTTAAACTAAGGAATTTTTCTCACTACTATACCCAGCACATAAAAATAAGTCGGATAATTCTTAACTTAGCTAAACCATACACACATGTAAGAATTTAACAAACAACTATTATTAAAATACCTATTAGTCTAGACATATTAACTTTGAAACAGCCTTTACCAACACCGGCTAGTACACAGACATGTCTTTTAAATAGAAAACAGATATTTAATACAACACACGGATAAGGAATAATATGTTAGTCTCGGAGTTAACATCTTAACAAAACACACAGATAAAAATAACAGAGATATTTATTTATATTTAACACCTTAACACAAAATCACGAAGACCGAAAACATAAACGAAAACAAACGAATACAACCAAAACAGATATTTTTAAAGATATTTATTGTATATAACCTACTGAAAACAGCTATATAAAAATATTTATTTTTTATACATAAAGAAGTGTTATATATTTTAACTTCCTATTATTATTTTTATATTATTATAGGGAAAAACAGACGAATACACACACATATACATATACCGAGTTTACATTTAGAACTTTGCATAGGGTTTTCTTCCAGTCTCTGAGTGTTAAGAAAATACGCCTAGGAAAAAAAAAATGAAAACACAAACACATACCCAGATATTTTTCCACAGAATACCCTTAAAAAGACACAGACATATATCCCTTAAAGGCCAGAGATATTTAACACAAAATACGAATAAAAACAGAATAACATACGTTTGGTGGTGAGCTGTTGCTTTTTCAGAAGTTTGATATGAGAAGGCTTTCACAACGTTTTTTCAGAGACGTTCACCGGTCCAGGTCTGGTTAAAGAATGAGACATGTCTAAAACAATTCATGATTAAGACAATGACTTTCCAATAAAAGTAGTCCGAGCGTATGAATTTCGTGATGGAGCCAGATTGGTTGTTGTGTAGAGACACAGTTTCAGAAAATAGTGCGCGCGCAAGCACTTCGGCATGGTTTGGTCGATAAAAACGTTATCATAACGTATGAACAGGAAAATCGACCCCGCCCTGGTTTGAAACCAGATCAATGACCCGCACAAAAAACATCACGCGTAAATTTCTGTTCACGTCGCTAGGGCAAAACACAATCGAACAATAGTAGGAAATTTATAAAAGAAACATTCCTTCGTTCATGTATTCGAATCCGCTACTTAAGGTTTTCACTTTGTTTTATTTTATTTTTTATTTTACAAGTGCGGTATGTGGTGATAGGTTTTATATTGTCTCCCAATCGTGCCAAACAGGAGGCTTCCCTGGAAATATAGTACATTAAATAAAAAGAAATATGTATGTGAGGTGATAGAAATATCCCTGCCAGGTTATAGAAATATGCCCTCGAGGTGATAGAAATATCCCTGCCAGGTTATAGAAATATGCCCTCTAGACGACAGAAATATGCCCTCTAGACAACAGAAATATGCCCTCTAGACGACAGAAATATGCCCTCTAGACGATAGAAATATCCCCTCGATATGATAGAAATGTGACCACCGGGCAAACAATATTACATTAGTAAGAGATAAGCAAAGAAATCTCATCACGACAGTAAAGGAACAGGAAACAAGATGGGTAGGGCATATCAGAAAAACTCTGAACAAGGAACCACCAGAGACACAGTTCAATGTTCCTCAAGCTGAAAACGCTCAAGATGTTAATACAAACATTCCACGGAAGGAAGAAACCATCACAGTAATCAAGGGGTTAAAGAATGGAAAAACACCTGGCCACGATAACTTAAATACAGAGCTAGTAAAGTATGAACGTGTGTGTGTATGATCAACGGCTCCCTGTAATAAACGTTGACCCGACTCCTTGGCTCGTTCGCGAAATGCCTCGCCAACATTTCTGCCGGCTAACGCATCGCTCGCGACTTTGAGTTTTATTAAACATGGATGAGAGAGAGAGAGAGAGAGAGAGAGAGAGAGAGAGAGAGAGAGAGAGAGAGAGAAAGAGAGAGAGAAAAGAGCGAGAAGAGAGAGAGAGACAAACAGAGAAAGAAAGACAGAGAGAGAGAGAAAAGAGCGAGAAGAGAGAGAGAAAGATAGAAAGAGAAACACAGAGAAAGAGAGAGAGAGAGAGAGAGAGAGAGAGAGAGAGAGAGAGAGAGAGAGAGAGAATAAAACACAGTCTTATTTCTTATTCTATGTGAAAGAAATGCCCCGCGCGCGTGCTGTGTCAACAAAGATATCGATTAAAAAACCCAGCCTGGCGCGTAACCCAACGACCTGATCTGTCGTTTAAGAAATAAACTTTATTAACGTGTTTTGCTAGTTTGTAACAAGGCGTTTTTCTTTGTATAGTTCGACAAATATGGTATGTTCTAAATATTATTTTTTAATGTGATAAAAGTGTTTATTAATTTTTGAGTTATCAGATTTTGTCTTTTTTATATTTGTTATGTTAACACAAATAAACCTCGCAAAAATGAACAAAATACTTGTCTAACAGTAGGTGACAAACATGACTAAGTTTTAAACTAAGGAAAATTATTAACCTATAGTACATAATCGGTTAAGTCTTATCAACCACTCTTTAAAAATGACGTGTAAGAATTTAACATAACACACAGATAAAAATTTAGTATCTGAGTTAACACACAGATGTTAACAGTTAGACTATTTTGAAACAGCCTTTAACAACACTGGCTAGTACACAGACATATCTTTTTGTTTAAATATTTAAGACAAAACACGCATAATGAAAACAACCAACTAAAAAAAAAAACATATATTCTCTAAATAGAGATATTTTAACAACCTAACACAGAGTACCGAATACACACACACACACACACACACACACACACACACACACGCACGCACGCACACACGCACACGATTGGGAGACAATATAAAACCTATCACCAGATACCGCACTTGTAAAATAAAAAATAAAATTAAAAAAAATTGAAAACCTTAAGTAGCGGATTCGAATACATGAACGAAGGAATGTTTCTTTTATAAATTTCCTACTATTGTTCGATTGTGTTTTGCCCTAGCGACGTGAACAGAAATTTACGCGTGATGTTTTTTGTGCGGGTCATTGATCTGGTTTCTTTCTAGGGAGTAGTTGCCTACGATCCCACTTCACCTCTCAACGTCTTATATTCTCATCACACACACAACACAACACAAAACCAAATTAGTTTTTTTTATGTTTTATATTTTCCTCTTTATTCTATAGCGCTTAGTCAAAGAGGGATTCACTCAAGAGTGTTTATAAAAAGTCTTTCTTCTCAAATCAAGTAGTAACATAGTTGTCTGAAGGGTTTGGGACAATCAATTGTTATATTCATGTAAACGATAATAACACAATTCCTTCCAATAAAAAGGATAAAGTTACTTCTAAATCAGCTTGTTGTTTGTAACCAGACTATAATACATCTACATAGATAACAAAGTTCTGGTGAGACCACTTTTGCGTAGTGTATCTACACTTTCATGAAACACACAAAAAGCCCGTGTTATTGCTTACGAACATACACAATATTATAGAAAAAATACCTTAACAAGACTCTTTAAAACATTACAGATAATCAATAGTGAACGAGTCTATCAAACCAAGAAAGCTAACTTAATAACTTGTTATGTGTTAATTTAGCTTTAGACATAGATAGAGCATAAATACTAATTGTAAGTCATTTCGATGCTAGGTATAAAATAAATATAGAGGACTAGTATTTAACAAGAGTAACGATAACTCGTATACAACAACCTATTTGTACCACAACACAACCAAATAAGTCCAACATAATGCTAACCAGATGACCGGTCGGGGTGGGACAAGCTTGGAGCAAAACAACAACCACAGGCACACACACACACTAAGGAACAGCAAACCGGACAGAGCATGACAGGAACACAGTTAATTTAAATATCACTAAATGAGTATCGTTATTAATCGTGATATACAATATTTAAGATGCAACTACCCCCGTGTACAGCAATATGTAATTACATTCACCCAACATCGGAAATTCCCTGGCATATTTTTGAGTAGTTGATAACTATGATATGTCCCGCTTATCTATAGATATATAGTAACTTTGTTTTTATTTTTTCATTTTTACAGATACCTTCACGTCGTCGGAACATCCTTACTTCCATATTAAGCTACCTCTAGGCGAACCGGTCTCGGTATTGCGAAGGTTGTCGGGATGAACAACCGAACCAACTAGCCCATCCCTGTCTGACGTCATCGGATGAGGATCTAGTTAATATGCACCTAGAGGACGTCCTTCTACGGGTGGTCCCTCATGACCACCTTGTCGAGCTAACAGTAGAGTTCCTACGGCGGGTGTTAATACGCTATATACAACGTCGCGCGGCTCGAGAAAACGAGCAACAGGAGTAAAATCATCACCAAAAGACAGCGGCACAAGAACCCGAACCCTTCCTGTATCGCATTTTTATAAGGTTTTACCCCTCCTTTTATGAATATTCGC
Organism: Oreohelix idahoensis; assembly: GCA_024509875.1. Lineage (NCBI taxonomy): Eukaryota > Metazoa > Mollusca > Gastropoda > Stylommatophora > Oreohelicidae > Oreohelix > Oreohelix idahoensis. The sequence continues at coordinate 12,307 of JAMPIV010013390.1, read as the reverse complement.
TATCGGGTTTCTCCTCACCCCAATACGGCCATGTGTTATTGTTCACACACAACCACGTCAACTATCCTTTTCAACGAATCACAACCTGCCTAACACACGCTTGATGTTCGACGAATCAAATCCTAGCTAGGGCACGTCTAAAAAAACCCAGATTGAACTGGTATTCCTACATATAAACACTTGGAAGACACTTTATTAACGCAGTGATAATCTACACCTCATTGAAAATGACTGCTCCCACCAACTGGGTCTACATCAAGAGCTGTGATGAAGTGCTTAAAGACTTATTAACTTTACGGAGCGAAATCCTCGCCGAAATTGCCCGACTACAGGCACCACGCACTGACACCCACCTGACCGATGTCCCTAATCTACCACCAAAGAAACCTACCACCTCCACTAACACGTTTGACGACTACACGAACTCTAGGTGTGCAATATCACCAGAACCGAGTGGGTTTCCTACCACAGACCTGACCAATGTCCCCAATCCACCACCGAAGAAGAAGAAGAAACCTACATTCACCGAGGTCACACCACGCAAGACTCGATCTTGGAGATCTCGAAATCGCGCCAAGTTTTGACAAACTACACCACTTAGACAATGAATACAGACGAGATACGCAACATCCTCCTGTCGGACACATTTGTTAAACGAACTGGGCTCGTTAAAGTGTTAGCTCGTGTCTACTCGACCTGTTAACTACAACGCCAGACATTTACAAGATGTAGTTACCAACGTTTGCGGGCTCTACGCCATTTATTTCATCTTGATCAAAACACGAGGTGGTACTATGGTACCCTTTTCGGTTAGACAACACGCCAACGATCGATTAATTACGCGCTTAGTCAGACCCTGGCTAGCGAAACTCAACCCCACTTTGATAAACAAGGGACGAAATCAATAGACAGGTGTATTTTTTCCCTCACGACAATACGGCCATGTGTCATTGTTCCCACGCAATACATCGACGAATCATGTCCCGCCTAACACACGATCGATGTTCGACGAATCAAATCCTAGCTATGCACGCCTAAAAAACCAGATTGAACTGGTATTCCTGCATATAAACGGAAGACACTTTATTCAAGCGTTGATACACCTCGTTGAAAATGACTGCTCCCACCAACTGGGTCTACATCAAGAGAAGTGATGAAATGCTTAAACCTTTGGCTAGTGGTCTGAAGGCTGCGTCTGTAAGTGTTTACCGAGGCCAACCTTTACTGCACGTGCGAAAATATTTTGGTGAATCCTACCTCAAATTTCCCACCACAACCGGCATTACGTTAACTCGATCCGAGTTTGACCATTTATTGACATTACAGAGCGAAATCCTCGCCGAATTTGACCGATTACAGCCACCAACCACGGATACCTATCCTACTACCACTACCACGTTTGACCAGTACATCAACTCCAGCTGTTACCAACCAACAGAACCGAGTTTGTTTCCTACCACAGACCTGGCCGATGTCCTACCACCAAAGAAACCTACCACCTTCACTAACCTGTTTGACGAATACATGAAGTCTAGCTGTCCAGTATCCCCAGACCCGATTTGGTTTCCTACCACAGACCTGACCGATGTCCCTAATCTACCACAGAAGAAGAAGAAACCTACCAAGCGATTGAGAGTTGCCCTTTAGTATTTGACAAAATAAAAACTATATTAACTAAAACGCTTTTTTGTTACCTATATCGTCCGTTGTATGTCTAAATGTTCGTCTAACTGTTTGTATAACTGTTTGTATAACTGTTTGTCTATGTCTAAATATAACTGTTCGTATACATATCGTCTTCTTGTTATGTAAATATATATGTATATATCGTCTAACTATCGTCTTCCTATTGTCTTCCTATTATCTAAAAGTCTAACTATTATCCTCTTCTTGTTTGTCTAACACAGCCACTACCTAAGTTGGCTATACTAATAACAACAACAATAATATATTACTATATAAAAAACCACCATCTTGCAACATTTTCCTTATATAAAAAGCCGCCATCTTGCCCCTCCTCTTCTTGTTATCTAAAAGTCTAAAAATACCTCTTCTTGTTATCTCAAGTCCGCCATTTTGCCACATTTTCCTTATATAAAAAATATACCCCTCTTCTTGTTATCTCAAGTCCGACATTTTGCCCCGCCTCTTCTTGTTATATAAAAATACCTCTAAAAACCATTTTCTACTACTCTGGCACTTGTCTAGTTCTTGTCATCAGTTCTACGTTGGTAACCTTGTCATACCATTTTAATCCCTCTATTCTACGAAAGCACCCATTTATGAAAGTCTGTAGCTTTTTTGGTTGTTGTCTTTGTTGTTCTCCATGTCTCAGAGCCATACAATATGACTGACTTCACATTTGAGTTGAAGATTCTTATTTTCGTGTTGGATCCGATTTCTCTTGATCTCCATATATTTCCCAATTCAATGAAAGCTCCTCTTGCTTTTTGTATTCTTATTTTGATATCACTGTCTGTCCCTCCAACATCTTGTAGTGGTGCTTCTTCAAGTTCAACCCAGTTATCATTACCTCAAATTATTCTCATGATTTTTGTACTTTCCCTGTGTATTTTCAGACCCAATTGCTGTGACCTCTCATCGAGTGTTTTCAATTTGTCCTGCATCTGATTACGGTTATGGGACAGAAGAGCCAAGTCATCAGCAAAATCCAGATCATCCAACTGCTTAGTCAGAGTCCACTGGATTCCATTTCTGTTGTGTGTTGTCGATGTTCTCATAACCCAGTCTATTGCTAGTAAGAAAAGTAATGGAGACAAGAGGCATCCCTGTCGCACTCCTGTTCTTAGCCCAAACGGTTCTGTAAGCTATCCTTCATGAAGAACTCTGCATGTCATGTCTTCATATGTGTTCTTTATTAAATTAATGATCTTCAGGGGAACTCCATAATGCCTCATCAATTTCCAAAGTGATTCTCTGTCTACACTGTCAAATGCCTTTTCGTAGTCCACAAATCCGATGTATAGTGGTGAATTCTATTCAACTATTATTCTCAAAGTGGCTATCTGGTCTGTATCTGTTTTGTCGAAAACCTGCTTGTTCATCTCTCAGTTTCTTGTCTATGGACTCTTTTAATCTCTCAAGGATAATCCTGTTTAATACTTTTCCTGGCACTGATAGTAACATTATTCCTCTATAATTTGTGCACTCTTGTAAATTTCCCTTCTTAAACAACTTAACCAAATATCCTTCCTTCCATTCTGCTGGTATCTCTTCCTTTTTCCAGACTTTACCAAGTAATTTATATAACATCTCTGTAGCCGTGTCGATATCTGCTTTGATGGCCTCTGCTGGAATGCCATCAGGTCCAGAGGTTTTTCCATCTCTTAGAAGCTCCATGGCTTTCCCCACCTCTTCCCTCGCCGGTCTCCCACCATCAACCTGCAGCGCCTCCTCTGCCGGCTGGACGTCCACCGAGAAGGTCCTCAAAATATTCCGTCCACCTCTTCACCTGCTCTTGTACACCGCTGAGCAACTTGTTTGCTTGTATTTCCCTGTTAGCTTCTTTGTGCTGTTATACAGTTCTCTCATATTTCCTTTGGCTGCAGCATCTTCTGCCTCTCTTGCCAACTCCTCAATATACTTCCTCTTGTCTCTTTTGATATTTCTTTTTACTTGTTTGCTTCTGTGTACACTTCTTGAGCCTTTGCTTTGGAACTTCTGGTTTTGCTTGTGTTTAAATCTGCTTTCTTGTTTTTCCTGTCTTTTATCTTATTGATGGTTTCTGTTGTTATCCATGCTTTTTGTTGTCGTTCCCTTTCCCCCAGTATTTCTTCACATGTCTCATACAGTTTTGATTTGCTACCCATAGTCTTCTGTATTCTCTACATCTTCCAGCTGTTGGAGCACTTGGAATTTGTTGGATATTGTGACCACAAATTTGTCTCTTGTTTCTTGATTTCTTAGATATCCTACATTAAATTGTTATCTATAATTTTGCATTGTTGCATATCTCTTGAGTTTCATTTTTACTTTGGCTATCAGAAGGTGGTGATCTGATGCCATATCTGCTCCTCTATATACCTTTACATCCTGCAATGATGATCTAAACTTCTTGTTTATGCATATATGATCAATCTGATTTTCTGTTCTATGGTCTGGTGATATCCATGTTGCATTGTGTATTCTCTTATGTGGAAACATGCTTCCACCTATAGCCAGTTGATTTGAAGCACAGAAGTTTGAGAATAGTTCCCCATTTTCATTCATTATTCCTAGCCCATGTCTTCCCATGACTTCTTCAAAGCCGGTGTTGACTGTACTTATCTTTGCATTCATGTCACCCCTACTACCCCCTTCAACTTTGTTTCACACAGTCCCAGAACCTCGATTTTATATTCCCTCATTTCTGCTGCTACTTGTGCCACTTTCCCTAGTTCGTTTAATGTCCGAACATTCCAGGTACCAAATCTGGAAGTTCTCCAAGAAGAAAGAAGGTTAGTCAGCAACACAGACTCCTTTCGGCTTTCTCTGTGTTGCATCATACGCCTCCCTGCGAGAGGACCTTCCCCTGTCTTGGATGGCTGTGTTTTATTTTCTTTAATTGACTTGTCCATGTATGTTTAAGTTTTTTGTGGTTTAAATTTTTTACAGGATGGGGTAACCAGCCCCATGCCCAACCCTCCTTAGTCGCTTTCTACGACATGCATGGAAGGGAACAGTGTTACTATTCTTTGCTCCCCTTTCGGGCCCCGGTAACACACGGGTGATGTGGTTAACTACCAGTAGAAAACTATCGACAGGTTGCCGACTAATGTTTAAAATTATCTGCGATGTCATGTTGAGAAACATTGTTTATTCACAGCGCTAAAGCACTGGTTTCTGGTAATTGTTTTTAAAATATGTTCAGTGACACCAGCGCACGGATATAGGCAGATGAGTTTCCAGATACTGTATTTCATTCCAGTTAAAACGCTGCATATCAGAATCGTTATTCTCCAGAAAATACATTGATATGTACTGACATGATATAATAAAATACAACATGGCATATAGGAGAATCATTAGAATCTACATAAAGTAAATTTACATAAATTCATACAGCGTTAATGAGGGCTGTTACCACATACAGACACATATACATACATGTGAACTAAAATGACCAAATTAAAATTATTCAGGAACCCATTTCATCATACATATTTTCTTTCACTGTTCATGGTTGCAATAAAAGTTTAACATATGCATTCAGAAAATAAACGAACAAAATTTTGCCAACTCAGTATGACTGGGTTGTTGTGTTCCTACGGTTTTAAACGAAAAAAAAAAAGCGTAATACCACTTGATAGCACAGTGCATCGCTAAACAGTAAACAAACTAAGACAATCAGAAGAATTATTACTGTTCGGCGAGAGAAAGTGTATACAATTAGAAACAGTTAATACCTGATGGTAATTAGGTCATTATTTTTGACTTTATAATTCAGTATCGATGAGTTTTTTTTTCGGGAAGTAACAACCTCTAAGTTACGTGTCTCATTAAAGCAATAAACTGCTTGAAATGCACCATATGTCATAGATGATAGACAGCTGTTTCATAGACTACAGCATGGCCAGACAGGATACGTAAAAAAAAAAGGTAAAGGAACCCGTTACACGCCCATTGAGGCATATTGGGAATATGGTGTTAGGCCCATATTATCTTGACCGTCGGCACACGAGGGGTGATGTGGTCGGCATCACGCCGGCCGCTTTAACCTTCCCAGAGTAGCTCTGGTACCCATTTGGGGGCTGGGTCGACCCAGGAGCCGTTTGTGGCCTAAAAATTTTCCGCCTCATCTGGGGATCGAACCATAGACCACTGCGCTAGGAAGCCAGTGCACTAACCACTATGCTACCGCGGCTCCTAGACAGGATACGTGTCTCCTGCATTTCCCGGGGGGGGGGGGGGGGGGGGGGTCTCAGGGTAGAAAAGTAAAGAATAGGGTTGCTGCTTGCCACACGTGCAGCGCGCGCTTACACTGAAACCCTTATGTGCTCTTGCAGTGATAGTATGTGAAGCATTTTCTTTTACATGATGAGGTTGTCAACCTTTTACATGATGAGGTTGTCAACCTTTTACATGTTGATATTGTCAACCTTTTACATGTTGAGGTTGTCGACCACATATTAGTCGACTTTTACAAGTTACCTGCGGGAGTAGTAGGCAACTTCTTTGTTTGTCTCCTGACAGACCTCCTGAGAACTACACGGGGGCTACAAGTTTTATACACAGAATTATACACACGTAAACGTCTTTACATATAATGTTCACAGCATTATATATACGTATATTTACTTACATGTTACGTACAGCAGCATAAGCACATTTATTTACATTCATATATTACACACGAGATATCGTTTACACACGTGGGTACTGACACATATAAAGTCTCGTAGACACGCCTATAAATAGCGTTGGAAATTGGGGAAATCGGTGTTAGATTTCCACTAATGAAATGATCCCCATTACCATACTGTAAAACTCACATTGGAAAGAGACTTTATATATGGGTTATATATATGAGGACTGTGGAGGCTGAGATGCAAAGAATAAACCAGAGCTGGGGCACTGTATGAAGGATGGCCGCCGACAGAGCAAAGTTGAAACAGTTTGTTGCTGCATGATGGCAACCAACTGCTTTGACAGTCGGTAGCTAAGAATCAATGAAGAGGATGTGACAAAACGTTTGTACGTGTACTTTTGAGGCCTTCTCTCACTCCTTCATCCGCTTTTTATTTGGTATATTTTATGCACCTTCATTCATTTTTTTGCTGTGACCACTCCCAGACGTGTTTACGTTTCGCCAGGGGAACCGTAATAATACCAGGGTAATTAGACCAGTCATCGAATAAAACGTTAACACCTTAGTCGTCTGGCAACCTTTGATAGAGTCGATCTCTGTTACAAAATCTCTGTTACGACACAAAATGGTCGCTCCCGAGCGATGAAAAGAAAAGCCATATTGTCTGTCTGAGAGAGCCGGCTGGTGTGTGCGAAGACACAGGTGATAATTAGATAATCGTTTCCGCTGGATCATCCCTGTATCAATATTACAAATAATCTGTCTGGGAGACAATATTGGTGAGAAAGAATCTAGACAGGAAATAAGAAAGAGGTCGCGCGTTGAAATTTTAAAATGAAATATTTTAAAACACGCGCGGGGGGGGGGGGGGGGGGGTGGGGGGGGGGGGGGGGGGGGGGGGGGGGGGGGGGGGGGGGGGGGGGGGGGGGGGGGCGGGGGGGGGGGGGCGGGGGGGGGGGGGTGAAGAGATATTAAATTAAATACCCCGACCCATATCGTTTTAAAGAGCTTACGATTGGCTCAATTTAAGAGACGGGATACACAATGGTTCTCATTGGAAAATTCGTCGGAAGTACAATCTGGGATTTTGAACTGAGAATTGGAAATATAATCTAGCGAAATTGGAGTCACAGATCATATTGCATCGCCCCGTCAAGCTAGCAATTCACCAGAGCCAGAAAGAAAAGGAGCGGACAAAGGATTCCAAAATTATTAGTGACAGATCGAAGTATTTGGGCAACTTTAAAACTAAAAAAGTAAACCCGCATTTTTAAATACAGAGACTGGAAACTTAAAGGACTAAGACCGATGTATTTGGGCATCCTAAACTGTGCCGGGAGATTGCGTTCCCAAAAGTTACTTTGGGGTAAGTGTAAACATTTATTTTACAAATGTGAATTTGACATGTTTTCCTTGCTAAGTGGTTATATATGAGGCTGGCAACCTCAACATATGAAAATAGTATGTTCATAAACCACTACAGCAAGCGCTGGTGTTTGTTTTATGCTAATTCGCACAGAAACGCGAAAGCAGCAGCAACTCCAGACTCCGACTGGAGCAGGGATGGACTCGTATATGCACCTTATTAATTGTAATTCAGGCAAATCATTGCTTTCGCGCTGTCCAAGCACATATTTTCCCAGTTTAATACCCAGAAGAATGTTGGTGATTTCTAATCATCTTCCATGAGTTACGCTGTGTATACTCAAAAGAATATAATTATTCAGAGAGGCTAACATTGGTGGCTGCACAGCGAAACAATGCGCCTGTTAATTTGCAGCCCACAAATGTACTTAGCAGAGGCATTTGTTCTTTTTTTTGTTGTCTAAAGTTCGTGGAACGAAGCTTTCAGACTGCTCGTGGAACGAAGCTATCAGACTGTTCGTAGTGTCATCATCACAGAAGAATTGACAAAACCACGGCTGTAGGACTCACCTAGATCAGTTAAGTTCTGATTACAAGGAAACAGCAAAAGGACAAAAGTTGTTTAATATAAATCCTCAAACAAAGTCTCAGTGAAGACAAATTTGATTTACATCTAAAATTCATCGCTATTCTAACCTGCTAAAACTAATTGATTATTAAATTTGTTACATGTTATTTTAAAATTAAACAATCATTGTTTATTCAGTTATTATCAGTATGAAAGCTAACGTATGAGCAAGATTCTTTTATATATATATATATATATATATATATATATATATATATATATATATATATATATATATATATATATATATATATATATATATATATATATATATATATATATATATATATATATATATATACTTAGACATATGCGAGAATTTATAAATCTAGAGCTAATTCTTAGAAAAGAATTTCACTGGATTTACACCAGCTGGGGGCTTGAACGGGCTAAAACCATTGCTTAATTCTTCACAAAAGGCGACGGATCAAATATAAGTTAACAATTGCTCTGCCCTATGCAGCATTGTTCTTGACTTCTGAAAATATCTTGTGGAACACTATCTTGAGATAGAAGCTTCTTTACCCTTCTATCTACAACTCTGCCAAGAGTAATCTTGTGCGAAGGTTGACACCTTTGACGACCCATATTAGATACTCTTGAGTGTTGGCCACTGGTGGACCACTACTGCAGAGCTAAGGGGAGGCAATCCGTGACAGAGGAAGATATAATTGATACCGGATGTAGTTTCATCATTTCCCATTCTGTCTCTCCTGGTAACACTGATGGCTCTTCTCAGTCATCTTATCTCGCGTGATGTGGTTTTCCTATCTGGACAGGGACCAAGTAGCATAAAGACAAGATATGTCAATGGTATATGTAACAGAGATAGTTGTATATGTAACAGAGATAATTGTATATGTAACAGAGATAAATGTATATGTAACAGAGATAATTGTATATGTATCAGAGATAATTGTATATGTAACAGATATAATTGTATATGTAACAGAGATAATGGTATATGTAACAGAGATAATTGTATATGTAACAGAAATAATTGTATATGTAACAGAGATCATTGTATATGTAAGAGAGATCATTGTATATGTAAGAGAGATAATTGTATATGTAACAGAGATAATTGTACATGTAACATAGATAATTGTATATGTAACAGAGATAATTGTACATGTAACAGAGATAATTGTATATGTAACAGAGATAATTGTATATGTAACAGAGATAATTGTATATGTAACAGAGATAATTGTATATGTAACAGAGATAATTGTATATGTAAACATTCTATTGTGCTATCTATAGTTGTTTTATTCGTTGTATTGTACCTACCGTAATATTTTTTATTGTATACACACACGCCAACAATGTGACCGAGATAGCGATCGGATGATGTTAGAAGAGGCATGCATGAAATCGGGTTTATGTAATGCTAAGAACTCTGTTTCTTACTTCTATTGACAAAGATTTGTTGCATATGATTGTTTTAATTTTGTGAAATGTTGTTTTTGCTTAAGCTATTCTATAATTTATGCATCTTCCATCACGTGGTGTTAGTGTGGTCAGGAATTTAAATCTATCTCCTTTTTTTCTTCTCAAAACTATTCCATTGGTTATCTTGCTTTCTTCTGGTACATTCCGTTTCTTCCATATGATCATTATTAGTTTGTTTTCTGTAAACCAGGGTTCTTTTTTTAACTGTCTGTATCTATGAAGTCAGTGAGTTCCTTACATTCCTATCCACTTTTATAACTGTCTGCATCTATGAAGTCAGTGAGTTCCTTACATTCCTATCCACTTTTTTAACTGTCTGTATCTATGAAGTCAGTGAGTTCCTTACATTCCTATCCACTTTTTTAACTGTCTGTATCTATGAAGTCTGTGAGTTCCTTACATTCCTATCCACTTTTTTAACTGTCTGTATCTATGAAGTCAGTGAGTTCCTTACATTCCTATCCACTTTTTTAACTGTCTGTATCTATGAAGTCTGTGAGTTCCTTACATTCCTATCCACTTTTTTAACTGTCTGTATCTATGAAGTCTGTGAGTTCCTTACATTCCTATCCACTTTTTTAACTGTCTGTATCTATGAAGTCTGTGAGTTCCTTACATTCCTATCCACTTTTTTAAAATTGAGACCGTATCATTAGTGTATATATTTCATTGAAGAGTCTAAGACAAACATGCAAGACAGCGATATAAGTCGTGGGAAGATAACCCCTGGAGATTGACAGGACAAAGTCTATCAGAGTGCACCGTCAAGACAAGAGGAAGATGACTTTGGAGGTCCATTGCAACCAACCTTCTTTGAGGAGATGGCAGCTGATCTGATATATTCTCTTATGAGAGTAACTCAATCAATCAATCAATCAATACCCTTTAGCTCCCCAAGGAGCATAGGCCTTCAACAAACACATGCCAAGTCTTCCTGTCCCGTGCCATCCGCTCAAGTTCTTTCCATGTTTTCCTCATCATTTTCACCTCTCTTTCTATCTCTCTTCTCCATGTGTTTTTTTTTTTTTGTCTACCTCTGCCTCTCTTTCCCTGTGGATTCCGAGTGTGACGGTATTGCCTCTCCTGCTTTGCTGCAGTCCAACAATGGCCAAAACTCAAGTATCTAAGATAGGCATCAATGGAGTTTATTTGTACACAAGATTACTCTTGGCAGAAATGTAGATAGAAGAGTAGTAAAGCTTCTATCACCTGGCAGTCTTCACAAGAAATTCAGGTAAGCGAAAACAATGCTGGCTGTCGCTGAGCACGTTAATTCTGTAACCTGCCGACCACTTTTGTGAAGAAATTTAAGCACTTATTTATCAGCTCGTTAAGCCCCCAACCCTGATTTACTCAGTGGAATTCTCTTATTCAAGTATAGCTCAGTTTAGAATGTGTGTATTAATTGGCTGAGACAAACATGCAGTAACTTTAAAATCATAAAATCGAAGTTAATTTTGTAACTATACAAATAACAAAATTTAATAATCACTTAGTATTAACAGTTTGAAAATAATTTGAATAGTTATGGATAAAGAAAAGCTATCATCCTCGTATTTGGGGATTGCAAAAAGGGTAAGAAGTTCAGATGGCAGCATATATTTGAACTTAGCTGCCAATGATGGTTCTGTCTTTTCCCACTGATCACTCGTCTCTGGTCAAGGTTGTCGGGTGTAGCTCGTCTCCCAGAATTTTCAATGAAAGTCTACACAGTGTGTCCTGTGTCTTAAAGCGTAGGCCACTGATCCCGTCTTGTTCCAGAAATAGTACGTTCTGCAGGTACCACCAATAACTGTGATAGAAGAATAGAAAATAACGCTCTTCTGAGTATGGCGTTCTCCGACACAGTTATGTGTCCCCCTCCCCCCCCCTTCTTCTATTTTACCATCCCACTTAAATCAGAGTTTACCCTCGATGAGAATTAAATTTAATCCCTCGGGATAAAACTTCCTTTACATTTAAACTGAATAGCTTTAGCTTTACATTACATTTAAATTAAATGGCTAAACGTACAGATATAATATGTTTTACATTTACATCTCCACTGTTTGAAAAGTGTTTACAATATAAACTCATTCGTGTTCCATTTATATTTACACTTAAGGACAAGTTTGAAACTTCTATTAATTAAAATGCATGTTTTCACATGGACATTTATATTGGTTTAAAGCGTGAAAACTCACATTAATTTTAAAGTGAATATGTTTATAGGGACATTTACACTGATAAGAAAATGTAAGTCTTATGCTTAGAATGTACATCATTTCTTTTCATCTTTCCATCCCTGCTCCATAGGGAACCTGGAACTACTTTATGCATTTAGTTCTCTTCACGAAACTATCAATAAAGCAATCAACAGCCCGTGCAGTGGTGGTTCATGAATCATCATTCAATACGCTGAGGTTGCCCGCCTCAAATGACTTTGACATCCAATAGCGAGTTTCACACAATACAATTCACATGGTAATATATACATATATGTTAGTTCACATGTTAGCAATAAAATATGAAATGTAAATCCAACTTACGCCAATCCTGGCTTCAGGCTTGTC